>JAQMCX010000033.1:3814774-3933558 GCA_029814765.1 Acanthurus leucopareius
CACACACACACACACACACACACACACACACACACACACACACACACACACACACACACACACACACACACACCACATCCTCAGTGCCCCCCTGTTCAATCCACAGTGCGACTTATCCTTTTCTCTTTTCATACTCCAGTGACCACCTAATCATCCCCGACTTTCCTGGTGTGGTTTTGCAGAGCCTCAGACGTATGTGGGCCGTCTGTTTAACCTGTCATTTGACCAGAGACGAGCTGCCCTGAAGACACAAACCGGCCTCTGTCAACATCTGTATGGAGACCTGTGCAGCAGAGAACAAGCTCTGGTTTCCTTTGTCAGGTCTTAATGACACAGTTACTGGAGCTGCACTGCAGTGATGGGAGGAACAACAACAGCAAGCAAGCTGATAAGAGACAGAGCTCCTCTTTTAAAGAGATATTATCAGTCAATATTGACATTTAGTGTCTTTGTGCCTTCTTGTTCCTTAGTTTTCTCAATTCAAGCATACTAATTACTATTTTTCTAAATGATTTATGAGATTTTTTAGCATAAATTACTTTTCGGCCTCTCAGAAAGTCAGAAGATTTTGAAAAATGCCCATAAAAATCTCTCATCGCTAAGAGAAATCTTCAAACCACTTGTGTTGCCCATTCAACACACAAAAACACAAAGAATTCAATCTTAAATTATATAAAAATGGAAAAAAGCAGATAAATCTCCACATTTCAGAGGCTGAAATGTGACACAGACAGTTTAAAGCAATTTCTTTCATCACCATAATATTAAAAGCAGCATCAAGTTAATTTTTTGGCCACTCGGGGGCAGTGGAACAACATATTAACACATCACCAACATATCATCTGCCTATAGGTTGATTAAGGAACCTGATGGCAGACAGTTGTCAATTTGCATCCAACTGATCTCATTCAGAATCATGTTTAAGGCCACCTGACAAAGGTTAAGTCCAATATTTCCTCTCTTTCAGCTCTGTTTTGGTCTCTACCAGCTCCTGAGGGAAAGATCTGGCTCTTAAGATGCTTAATACTTAACTATGTTCGCAAACTAGCTAACTGTGTCTGTGTGCCAACAATTCAGGGAAGGAAAAGCAGAAAAAACATGGGTGATAATTCTGTGTGGTTTCATCACTACAAGCTACTTCACTTAAACTATCATTGGACATTTCTTTACAAATATGGGCCCTTTAAGTTGTGTGTCTACTGCAACATTTTGTTACTAGTTTAAAAAACTGTTTTAAATATCCTCCATGACAGTCTGATTTATTTTCAACAGAGGAACATGAGGTTTCCATCAGAGGGTTTAAATTTGATTTTTTTGTATTATTATTATAATGCACGTTAAGAATGTATAATGAACAAAACAGGACCATATTTCCATAAATGGAGACGTGCATGTGTTGTTGCATATCCACTCCTGCAGACAGCAGGGTGACTCTGGTCTTCCACACCTCCCCAGCCTCAGGACAGTCTGACTGGGCAGGACTGCTGGGGAAGTTCCCCTTTGTGGGAAAGAGATTTATATGCAAGCAGGATGTTTGTCTCTGAACACGGACATGAAGTGTGTCTCAGTGTGTGTGTGAGTGTGTGTAAGTTGTGTGGTAGGTGCATGACACTGCTCAATCTTCATGGCTTGCGGTCTGACCTGGAGCATCATTTAGCATGAAAAACAGAAGGTGACACACATTCACACACACACACACACTGGAGCTGGTCCCTGCATGCACAGTCTGTGTATGAACAAGCAAATGAGTGGGATCCAATTTCACCAAAAAAAAAAAAACATCAACTGTTGACAATGCCACATTGTTGGTGCCTACATGCACATTCTGGACCAGACAGCCAGCTCTTTTCTGATTCACTGCCTGGTGCAAGCCTGCAAAACCCATTTCAGCCCAACGTCTCCTCTCTCTGTGGTACAGCCTTCACCTCTTTTCGCCTGTGCAGCCTCTTATCTGGGTGTTTTTCCCAGCAAAGGGAGGTTTTTAAATCCACCAAAAACCATGGCTTCATCCTCAGATCCACCCTGAAATCATTGCCGGACAATGACATTGACCAGTGGTGCCTTTTAGTGGTTTTGTCCAGCCTTTGTCGTGCAGCCTCCCTCCTCAGCTACACTGACTCAAAGATCTTTTAAAAACAACACGAACACACCAAACACAAACACACAGTCTGCTGTTTGACATCCTGTTTCTTAAGCCTGTAGGCTTAGTGAAACATTGAGTCACACCTGAAAATAGTGCTGTCGTTTTGCAACAAGAAATTACACAGATATGCATCTCATCCACACACACACACACACACATACACACCCGTGCATGTGGAAGTGTGTGAATAAGAAGTCAAATGAAGGAAGAAAAGATGGAGCCAAAGTAGTGTGGTCTTGAAGTTTCCCGTTCTCAAGGATACCATGCATATTTTAACTTTGACCGTGACTTTTATTGCTTTTTCCTCTAAAACACACCCTGAGCTGACAGCCAGATGTCATCTGAAGCCAGGCAGTGTGTGCGTGTGTGTGTGTGTGAGAGAGAGAAAGAGAAAGAGTCCACCATGCATGGCAGCAGGCCTACAGTTGTATATTTGAGCTGTGAAAGCATGTGTGTGTATGTGTGTGAGTGTGTGAGTGTGTGTCCCTGGGTCACACCGGAGCAAAAGTTGGGAAAACCCCAGCAGCATTCCTGTAATTCCTCCCAGCACCACCCCTCTCAGGAAGAAACAGGGCAGGAATGGAAATTAAAAAAGAGGAGGAAAGCTCGTGGTGTGACATATTCTGTGGTTGAGAATCGAACCCCCTCCTCCTCCTTCTCCTCCTCCTCCTCTGAAATTTCTCCTCACATTCTCCATCCCTTGTCCTCCTCTCCCCACTTTCCCCTGCTTGTCTCTTTTCCTCTCTTGTGCCACGTTGCCCTGCAGAATCCAGGCGACGCTGCTTCGTCCCGGAGCTGCCGAGGGTGAAGCCTGATAAAACACACAACTCTGCTCCAGACCTGAGACATTATGTATGGGGATTGTCCCAGACTCCTTCCTGAATATTACTCGGACTTACACAAACATGGTGCCCTAACACCCCTGAGATACAACAAGAGACCTGTGCTGAGATATTACAATGAAATAAGAGAAGATCATCAACATAAAGTTCTTTATAATCATTATGAAGTCATCAATGGGGATGCAGGTGCACTTTTATTGCCTTATTTTGATGTTAAAATTAATTTTAAGGGGACTTTCTTTCAAAATGAGCATGTGTCTGTGTTTGTGGGTGTGTGTGTCCTTTCAATGCATGGCCTCCATGACACCAAAACAACCTATTTTTTAAATTTCTGTGCTTTCCAAATGGATATTTAGGCATTTTAGATGTCTATGCTCGTCATCATAATGTGATAAATTATGATAATGGGATCTGCGTGCGTCTGCGATCTAAAAAAGCGATGCAAACTGTCGGGCCATGGCCTTGAGGAGCAACACCCTCCACCTCCAGGCTTTGCAGCGGTTTCCAGAAGCCTCTGATAGCCCATTCAGCACGCACCGGAGGCGGACTGAACGGCTGCGAGCCGCCGCTGTAGCTCTCGTCATGTGTGCAGCAGCCTGGTGCATCATGGGCCAGGTAAACAACAACAACATCATCATCAACAACAACAGTCCCCGGTGCTGTACTCACCTACATCGGCGTTGCAGAACGCCTGTTGCGGATGAACCGGGGCGCAGCTGCACGCTTCCGCGAGCTCCTCCGCCCGCCACAGGACCAGCAGCGCGAGCGTGCAAAGGATGCCGTTAACGGAAAACGGCATTTTTAGAAACACTGATGCGATGTTTTTTTTACCCTCTTCGTTGCAGTTTGCTGCGCAGATGCGTTGCAGTCTAGATCCAGCGGCAGACAGCAGCGACCCTCCTCCGCTTTTTCCTTTTTTTAAAAAAAAAAACGACAGGCGACGTCAACAACACCGGACGGTGCGCGCGCTCAGCTCCGGTGTAAAAGGTGAGGTTTCGCTGCGTGCTCGGCGGCTCCGGAGGTGTCTGGGCGGATGTTAGCAGCTGTGTGTCTTTCGGGAGTGTTTTCGTTCCCAGGATCAAGGCGGTTTTTAAAAAGCTGCTCGTGCGGCTCCTCCCCCCGGTGTTACCGGGCGAACCGACAGGGGGCGCTGCATCCTCCGTCTGGAACAACAGGAGCTGCTGCTGCATCAGTCTGAGGGCCAAAAGGTGGCTGATACAGAGATATGAGATTATATATCTGAAAATCAGTGGTGGAATGTAACTAAATACATTTACTCAAGTAGGACTATTATAAAGTAAAATACTATAGATACTTGTGGTTAACTTGAGTATTTTGATTTTATGCAACTTTATTCTTCTACTTCACCACATCCAAGGAGGAAATATTATCTTTTTTTACCTCACTGCTTTTGTAATTAGTCACTTTTCAGATTATAATTTGTTGTACCTTTTCTGGCAAGTGAATATCTTCAGTATTTTTGAATATTTGTGATGAATTAAATGAGAAAATTACCTTTCTTCTTAACCTTAACTACTTCCTCTTCCACTGATACTAATGACTGCGATAAACAATATGTAGAAATAGACAGACAGACAGACAGACAGACAAATGTTGGAAATTTACTGCCTATGAAACATCTGCTGTGGTCTCACGTCCATGTGACTCATAAATCTGTCACTGAAGATGTTGAGTTCGCTGTTCCTGTTTCTTGTGTGTGTTGTGTGTGTTTACTTAAGTAGGCTACAATTTTGATGTGCTTTTACTTTACTTGAGTATTTCCATTCAGTGCTAATTTATTGCAAATGCCAATTTATTTGCAGTTTCAGCTTCTTGTTTGTTTGTTTGTTTTTAACTAATTTGTCTGACAGCAGAAGTCAGCGGTTTAATTGTTTTTTGGGAAACCCCCCCCCCCGAAACATCTGAGGTGCTTGTGAAACATATTATTAAATACTGGTGGTTTCCTCTTACAATAGAAGTGTCTCAATGTGTTTTTGAAATAGGTACCTGTTTCACTAAAGACTGACTTTCTCACAACACAGCTCAAAGAGTAGTTCAAGGCCCATAGTGGTAAAACAATTGAGTATTTAATTGAATTTAAAAGGCAAAATTCTTTTTTTTCTCCCTTTTGACACTTTGCATTTACAATGTCAGTGTATTTTAACTTATTATTTTAACTAATTTACATTATACCATGTTTCTAAAAGTGATCAAACGCAGAGAAATCTGTAAATTAATTAAAGGAGAGTGGTGCTCTCACCTGTAGCTAATTTCCGGGTTTGACACCCAAAAGAGAGTAAGGGAGGAAATCAGATAACGTAACTAAATCTTTGGTAAATAAAATTTATTACATGTGCACAACCATTTCTACCCGAGTCAGTCAAATAGATTTTCATCTGCAATGTGGCTATTTATCTACGAGACAAACAAAATCCCATGATCCCTTGCTCCTTCATGACCTCGTCAAACTACTTCCTTTGTTGTCATTGTTTTGATAGTGAGACATCTAGTGGCAGATAATTCATAATGTGCATTTAAAACACATAAGGCTGATAAAACTGATGCACTTAGGGAGACTTTTAAACACTTTTTTTTACACATTTTACATAAAATTAGTAGTTTTACATTGTGGTATGCCGACTTTACACTGGTAAAGGATCTTAGTAATCCATCCAGCATTGGCCGTCTGGGTTCAGCTGTTTCTCCACAGTCAACTGAAGATTCATTAAACATAAAACTTGACAACCTCTAAACAAAAAAGGCTCATAAACACAGAAACACAAACAAAACACTTGTGAATGCTGTATTTCAAATATTTGTGCGGTTTTATTCCAGCTTATATCAAGAACTGTGGCACAAGTCCGAGTTTACACAGTTAAGTGATTTGACTGGCAAAGCTGTCAGATAAATCATGCAAGTTACTCATAACACATCTACCTCTATTCTGGCAGAAGAGGGCAGTATCCTCCACCTTTATCTCACATCATTAATGCCACTCCGAGCGACTGCTTCAGTCAGACCATGCACAGATGCACTTCTCTGGTTTTCACAGCAAATCCAATATTGGTTTTAAAAATAAAAATCCAGCAGTGTTGTCGCTCCTGCCACTTTGAGGAAGGCACATAGTTGTAAGGAGGCATAGCAGACACTGTTTCAGGGCACAGTTCAACACTGAAGACACCAACAACCAGTCAGTAAAAACAAATATAGACAGACTAGATGCACCATGACGGACAAACGGACAAGAGTTTTAACGTGCTGTTCCTGAGATGAGATCATTTGGTTTCTCAACAGGACTACACAGTGCCCTTTGTGTCTGTTTAATCCAAGAAAAAAAGGAAGAACTTCAACCAAAGAAACGGAATTAAATTTCTAAAAAAAAAAATAAAAATGACATGATTGTTCCCTCAAACTAGCACTGATTTAAGGACGACAAGGGGAAAGAACGTTTCACAATGACTGATGATTACAAAATGAAGAAAACTGACATAAACACATAAGAGCACGTAATCAGTCTTGTGTGTCGAACAGATAAAGCTAATCAGCCGTCTCGGTCTCAGAGGCCTTTGTTGAAGTAGACACGTTGTACTGCGTCTCCATACTGAGAAATGATGGAGTCTCTTAGCTCCGGCTCAAGCTTTGAAACAGCCATCGAGCTGCAGACAGAGAGAGAGAGAGAGAGAGAGAGAGAGAGAGAGAGAAATGAGGCAGAAGTGAGCGAGCAGACAGAAGGAAAGCAGAAAGAAAAGACGAGAAACATGGTCAGAATGTACTTTGTTTGATTAAACAAGCTAATGCTGGCTTGTTTACTTATGAAGAATGTTTCAGACTAAACAAACTGTGGGAAACACTAGAAAAGATTTACTGAAACCACAATTCTGTCAATAAAAAGTATCTAAATCTACAAGTATAATTAGGAAAGTAAGTTTCTGATTATTTGCAAACTATTTGAGGTCAAGAACAATTATTGCAACACTTAAAAAAAAGGTGTATTTATGTCCATAGTTGAATTGTATTTTGGGAATTGCAGTTTTCACAAGAAAACAGAATGTTTGCAGTAAAAAGGACATCATGTTTGATTCTGCAGCATCACATTTGATGTGTTTAAACTGTCCAGTTTGAGTCTAACATCATTATAGGTTTGTAATTCTAGCTATTTTAAGTGTAAAACAGGTTGGTTACCATCTCTGAGGGAACAGGGAGCAGGCAGTAGGCACCATGAAGATCAAACTACAAAAAGAAAAGAGCAAATTTAAGTTTTTTTCCTTCTTAAGACTCTCCTAAGAATTTCAATATCCATGTGACCTTGTGACCATCTCTACTTACAACATTCCCACCATCATCACTTGAATAGGTCCGTGGAGAAACGTGATTCTCTGTGAAAAGACGGAAAAAGCTTGAGGACAAATGCAAACTTTCACGTCAGGACGATAATGAAGGTGAATGAAGGTCTGACCTGCATGAACTTGTACTTTTCCAGCCTCTGCATGATGATGGGGAGGATGACTGACAGAGAGAAAGGGAGAAGTCAAGAGAGGAAGAGAGTAATTTGAAAAAATAAATGTAATATTTATAGAGATTTTTGCATACTCATTCCTGGTGCGGCCATTGTGACCCGAGAAATGACCACCTGAGTGATGCCTTTCACTGCTGCTTTCTACAGGAGAGATAAAACAAGATTTAGAGACAATTTATTGATACTGAAGACAAAAATATTGTGCATTTTTCTTTAAATTGTAAGTGAGCAGAGTGCTGACCGTTGAGTTGCCCAGCTTGTTGCCGTTTTCATCTGTAACAGCAATGCCATTCAGGATTTCTCTGAAAAAGTGAAACAAAAGGTTAACAGCATGTAAATCATTGTGGCTTTCTCATCATCCAGTCTCTCCTGCAACACATTAGTTGTAAAAAAAACCTGCTACTTGGTTAACATTCTAACCTGCTGTAAAAGCACACGAAGCTCAAGGGTGAACTTGAGCACAGACAGAAAACACAAAGAGCATTGTTCAATGGAAAAGATTTCACTAAAGTAAAAGAAACATTAGTAAAACCTTTACAAGGCTGATTAAGAGTGCTACAGGAAAATATATATGACAACATTTTAACAAGACTCAATTTCAAAGTCCAGTTATTCTATTTCTTTGTTGTTCTAGGCTAATGACCCTTTTTATGGATTTAAAAGTATTAATAGTATACTTTTGTACATTGCGTACACATGCATGTGCACTCTGATCAACATCTACATATAGAGGAAATATTTTAATACTTTGGTATTTGTGTCATTTTGCTGTATTTTAAGCTACAACCAGCTTTGTTTGGCTGTGCGATGAGATGAATCTGGGTGGATGGTGTAGAGCAGCAGCCTGTGGTTGACATGGTGCTGCAGAATTGGGTGTTTGGTGCCACTAACATGGCTAAAAAAAGCCAATCCATCCATAGACATGAATATTTTAAATGTTGAATTCATTCATGGCCCCAACACATCATTGACAGCCCTAAAAAGCAGATCTGACCAAAGGTCCCCGTAGCACAGTAAAGCATAACTCAGGCCTCCACATACATCGATTAGGAGTTCAAACAGAAACACAGCAGGACTCACTGTTGCCTCATCATGGGAATGTTAACACAGTTGGCAGATGCCACCGCTGCAAAAGGGACCCAGCGAGCCACAAGAGGCGGAGCTTTCTGCAGGAGGATGTGAAAACAAACAAACAAACAAACAAACAAACAAACAAAATTTTAAATAATCAATAGAGCCTCCTATTAATCCTATATACACCTTTACCTCTTCCAGCATGTAATATCTGAAACAAATACAGGTGTAATCAGGAACAGTTGCATCACACTTAGTGTCGACATTTCCAGGACACTCATATAGCTCATGGGGGTTATTTTGTTAAAGTTATTAGCAACACTTGTACTTTTACTGGAAGGACAATGTCTGCTGAGAAAAGGCCTACACTTTATTTGAGACCACCAACTAAACTGTTAATATGTATTAATTTGATCAAAATGCAGCAGGCAGCCTGCAAAGTCTACAGTAGAAATACCTGGATGTTGTACAGATTCAGAAAATCTCTGACATGCATTGGACTATTTTACCTTGTATACATCAATATAATTTTTCTCCACAATTTTTTTTCAATTTCATCACTAAATTTACTCACTGAATCTGTGTGTGTGTGTGTTTACCTTTGTGTAGAGGTTGAGTCCGACTGCTGTTGCTAAAGCTGTGCTGGTTGCTGTAATGTAGGCGACTCCAATCTGCCTGAGAGAAGCAATAAAGTAAAGTTAATAAAATAAAGTGATGTCTGTTTTGTTATAAGAATGGAGATTATTTTCACATTAATGTGACAGAACAGCAGCGAGATGAAGGGCTTTTGTCCTCTCACAGTCTGCATTACTGATGGAATTTTAAACTTCTGTTAATGTGATTTAGGAACTTTTTTAAACATGAGACCAATGTGTTAAATTGCAAGTGGATTTACTTAATCAGTTGAAGGTCTAAAAGAGTTAAGAGACAAAATACAGCAGGATTATGGACATATATATTAATAAATTAGATGTGTAGTGGATTCCTACTTGGGAGTGATGGGGGAGGCAGCGTTACGGTTTGTGTAGTTGACCAAAGCGTTGAAGGACTGATTCACCCACTGCCAGAACACCACAGCAGGAACTGTCCTAGAAACACACAGTCATGAAACCTCCAAAGCTTCCTCTCTGAAACTGTTAGACGTGGTAAAAACCCAGCTTGTCCTGTTTGCTTCTCAGTACCTGTAGAACTGCAGCATGCAGCCAGTGATGGCCATGCCTCCTGGGACCTGGAAAGACATGCGGCCGATGATGTTCATGCGGTCTCCTGTGTCGGGGTGAAAGGCCGAGTCGTACAGCTTCTTGGCGTAGTATAGCTGCTCCTCTGTGGTGCCAGGAGGGATGGATCCTGCCCTACAGAGCGCCAAAAAACAACATATTCAACACAGTAACTCAGGACATTTTCATAAATTAACTACATGCAGAAATAAGAGATTTCCTCTGACATTAAAATTTTAAATAGACTGTATATTAGCAGACTAGTCTAAAGGTTGCCAAAGAATGTAACTTGAAAATTATCACATTATAAACAATTACATGAGACAGTTAAAGTCTCAATGTCTGTCTTAGTGTCCATCTTCGTACCTGCAGCTTTCTACTAAAGCTTTGGCCTCATCCAGACGCGAGTCAGGTAAGACCGCCGTCCGACAGTCTGTGATGTTGAAGAAATGTTTCAGTCGGCCCATAAACGTGAACTGATCCCATCGCGGCGCGTCAATGTCAAATGAGCTCAGAGCCATTGTGGTTTCTTAAAAACAGTCCCAACTTAATGCATTAAGAAGTTCAAGTCTGTAGAGGGTCAGTCTGCAGCTGCAGTGGAAACTTGGAGAAAAATAGTAAAATTAGTTCTACTTACTACTTGAAAAAAAATGAAGACAGCATGAGAGACTTGCCTTACCGAAACTTAAACATGAACTAATAGTTGATGACTGAATTATGTGAATGTTTCTTGACTAAACCTTGATCATGTTTGTTATCAGACCAGTCAGGTCTAGTTTGAGCTGATGTAACATTAACAGATAAATAGCTCAGTGGGTCAGAGCGGATCGGACTGCCTCACCTTTGAACTCACATTCCCACATGTGAGCGTCTGCGCTAAATGTGAGGATTTTTTTTGCAATTCTTTGTCTTATATGATTGTCAGCTTTGTATCTTTGAATTTACAAGCTTTTTCCTAATTAAAAAAAAAATCTGAAAATCTGCAGTCATGTTTACATCAAACCATCATGAGCTACTCAACCATTCAAAGAGCGGTCTTGAGTCTCTTGTTGTTCTATGTGCCACACAAAGTTGTAGTTTTTCTGCTCTTGCCCCAACCAAGCTGCTGGACCTGCTGTTTTTTACAGACGCCCCCCCTTGAATTTAAACCCAATGCAGTCTTGTACATAAACAAACTCTTGTTCCTTCTTAAAAATTCTCAAAGGCCAAACTTCCTCTAGAAATCACTGACCACATCCTGGTAAATGGTTCTACAGGTGGTCATTTTAGGTTTCTGCAGCATCAGCGTTCTGCTTCTTATTACCCAACAAGAGGAACCAGAACCTGCTGACCACCTCAAACTATCCAAACATCCCACTGTGCATCTTCATCATTACAATACTTATTATTTACTGTAGGTATTCTGTGAAACCTCAGAGCAGAAACCTTCCCTATGCTGGTTAATCTTTGGTAAATAGGAGCACATGAGGAGAGGACTAAATCTGTACTCTTTGAAGACTCAGTCCAGTTGGAACTGGATTATTTCTGCAGCTGTTTGTTTAGTAAGTAGGTTGAATGCCTGTCGTACCTTGTGGGGCACATTGCATATGAGCCAAAAGTCAACTAAGGCCTATATACCATAAACCATTAAAAAGAATATATAAACTAATATGGTTTCTCAATTATAGATGCCGATATTTAGAGAGGAGGGCAGCTTATAGCTAATATATAATGTCAAAACAAAGACAGGCCAGTTATTTCATGACTCCATGCACATTACATCTTATATATATATATATATATATATGGTAATAAGCTCAAAATGCCAGATAATCAGCCTAAATAATCGGTCAACCGATTAATAGGTCTATCAGTAAAAACAAAGGCTGGAACTGGCTTCAGGATGAAACTGTTTTGTTAAGCAGTAGTGTAAAGATTTCCTTGCTAAAACACAACATTAAGCTAATTATTTTCTTGATCAGTTAATCTGAGGAATAATTTGATCCACTTTTTAGTCTTTTGAGGTTTTTTAGAGATTGAAAAAATTATAACCATCATCTGGGCATTTTTTCAATAAATGGTTTCTTTCAAAGACCAAATGATTACCTGAGAAAATAATCAAACGTTTTGAATTGTTGATTAGATAAAACAAGCAAAATGAACATGCAGTAAACAATTTTTGCTAATTTGTGCCAAGTTTGATGATTAAACGATAAATGATCTTGAGAATAAGAGTTTGTTGCAGCCCTAAAGGAAGAGGAATACATAACCAAGACGTTGTTTTTTTAAAAGACAGGAACAGGAAATGTGCTGCATGGTAATGGGTACAGTGGCACAAATTTGAAGAACTATGAGAAACTTAAGCAAAGGCTTGACAAACTGGATCTGCAGGCCAGAGCACAACAGCATCTGAATACATCTGGCAAACTATCACCTGATCGATTAACATTGAAATCTCTGCAGTTCCAGCTTGCGCGTGAACAACATGTTTTAAATTATATACACAGCTGCTCTGACAAAGACATAAAGTGGATGTGTGGACCAAGTGGGGTCTTGTGTTAAAATCTACCGACTCAACTGCTGAGAAAAACAGTGGAAGTCATGTCAGTAGAAGCTCAGAGTGATGCAACACATTACTCGTGTTTCCAGCTGAGTCTGACTTCTGCAAGCAGCACGAAAAAGGAACAAAAGACGAGCAGAAACATCGACATAGGTTCCAGTCTATGGGACAAAGACAGAATACATACCTTTGTGCTATTCCTTAGTCGCCCTTTCAAAGCAACCTGTCAGGTAATCAAATGTGCTCGTGTGGCTCAGTAAAGATCTGTGCACGTGGCATATCGTCCTCCAATCACGAGCTGGGGCAGCTCCCTCAATGAAGACTAGCGAAAACCAAACCTGGCGCATTAATATTTATTTTCAATGAGTAAAAGGAAAACAACTACACGCTCAAGGTGCCGGCTGATGACTAATGCTTAAGTTTATGTGTGCCGTGTACTCAACTGTTATGCTAGCATGCTAGCTAAATTCCTCTTTGATTATATGGCGAGTTTGTTCTGCTCTAATGGAGAAATTAGGCAAATTAATGTTCGATGAGTTATTACAACGTATGTGGACAAGAACCGTACAAAATATGAAACATTAGAAAGTGTTTCTTGCCTTGAACTTGAAACAATTAGCTAGCAGCTAACTTTTCTAAGCCTGCCTGTCCTCAATGGGGTTGTGCTCGAGTTTTGTGCGTAACTGTGCGTCTGACGTCATCCCCCTTAGTAACCCTCGGCGGCGTCTCCAGGAGAGAAGGCAACAAGATGGTGAGTTTTATTTATCGTGATAATTAGCCGTTAACTCTTGATATAAATCTCAAAATACGCGAGTATTAGCATTAAGTAGGACTCACTTTGATTTAGTTGAGCTTTAATGTCTGCCATTGTCCACAACTTGCAGAAAAAAAACATTAAACTGCCAAAGCTGCCTTGTTGCCTCGTTCAGTTATCTGGGGAGATTAGCTTAGCATGTAAGCTAAGTCTAGCTTCAGTTTGCGTTCCGTTAACTAGCCTCCGCAATGAAACAACCGACGTTAGCCCGCAAGACCCCCCAAAAAACAAAAAATAGATGACAAACCACTTACAGGCCTCGTGGTTATCCTGATTTATTGGAATACCAGGGAGTGCGCTTGCTCATCATTAGAGAAATTCACTTGTACGGCCTGTAAGTGAGGAGTCCGGGTGGATGGAAGGAAGAAATGCATTTCTACAATGGTGGTTAGCTGCAACAGTGCTCCCCCTGTCCCCCTGGCAAAGTAACATCACATTCCTGTTTTTACTGATTGTTGCAGGGATTGCTGTCTATCTTGCGTAAGCTAAAGAGCACACCAGACCAGGAGGTTAGGATACTGCTGCTGGGTCTGGACAACGGCGGAAAGACCACCCTGCTCAAACAGCTGGCATCCGAGGACATCAGCCACATCACCCCCACACAGGTATAGAGAAAAGTTTTATACACACACCAGCTGTTATTGGAGCAAGCAAATCTAAATTCCAGACTGAGATCAATCGGGGATTATCTTATCTGAAAATACAGATACTGGATGGTTGACCTTGCTCTTTGGTAAATGTATGGATTATTCTGCTTCCCCTAACTTAACTTGATTTTTTTTTTATTCTTATGCCAGGGATTTAACATTAAAAGCGTCCAGTCTCAGGGATTTAAACTAAATGTCTGGGACATTGGTGGCCAGAGGAAGATCAGGCCGTACTGGAGAAACTACTTTGAAAACACAGATGTGCTGGTGAGTGTAGCTTGTTGAATCAAACACAGCAAACCTTTCGAGTGATTCATAGATTGTGAATTTTATCACATAAGCACCAAGGACATGCTGCAATGGTAACAAGAGGAACATTTGTTTTGTTTCAGATTTATGTCATTGACAGTGCTGACAGAAAGAGATTTGAGGAAACTGGTCAGGTATGTACAAACTGTATTCAAGTGGTCTGATTACTCACCATTAAATTTGAAGAATGGATTTTGAACATTTTCCCTGAATGACTGTTTTAGTTTAGTTTAGTTTATTGTAGTTACATGACTGAGAGCAGGTCCTTTTGATACAGAGGCATTATAATTAAATATTGAAGGTGTGTGGTTGTGCCTGTCACTTCCTGTGTTTTTATTATGATTCAAGGATTTAAGCCGGTCAAAACAAGTCTCACAGGAATTAAGTTTTCTTTTTCATGACTCATCACTAGAGTCAAAGTTTCAAGTCTCAAGTCTTCAGTTTAGTTCCTTATTAACACGAAGAACTGTAGTCTGTTCTGTGATCATATTTGTGTGTCTTAATGTATAATTAACAGAGGTTTATTTATGCTGCAGGAGCTGGCTGAATTGTTGGATGAAGAGAAGTTGAGTGGCGTTCCTGTGCTGATCTTTGCAAACAAGCAGGACCTGCTGACAGCAGCGCCAGCCTCTGAGATCGCTGAAGGCCTCAATCTGCACACCATCCGGGATCGCATGTGGCAGATCCAGTCCTGCTCCGCCCTCACTGGTGAGGGGATTCAGGTGAGTGTACAGGGTGAGCTTTTCTATTTTACCTTTTTTTATGAGTGCCATTATTATCTTCTCACTGTGCCATTGTTTCTCCTAAATTTCTTCAGGAGGGCATGAACTGGGTCTGCAAGAGTGTCAACTCCAAGAAAAAATAGATATGCTTCTAGTGTTCTACTACTTGGGAGGAGCAGCAGCAGCACACACGCATACACTGACACATATTGCAACCTCCTGAGCCTTAGTACGACGGGATATACCTGTGAATGTAAACACACTACTAATCCAACATGGACTTGGAGATTTTAACCCCCTGCATTCCTGCACCGCTCATGCTTATTAATCCCAACACATCTTCCCACGTTGGCCTCCACAAAGAGGAGGGAGGTTTGACTTCAAAGGGAACCCATGCCAGGAAACCAAGCCCCTCCACCCAGACCACAGACGTCACCAGCACTGTCCCAGCCAATCCCTGCCCCCTTCCACAGGCCGTCACAACCTCAAACATTCCCATTAAACTGTTGTCTTTCATTGGAATTCCAGCATGCTCTGTAAACTCTTTTTCACACTTCCGTTTCTCCATCTCAGTCTTACAGGTCATGTGTTGTTGTTTTTTTTATCATTCCATTATGGCTGTAAGCGCTTGGCTCTGTTTGAAGTGAGGTATATTTTTGTAATTGTTTTATTTATGGTGAAGTAGAGTGTAGAGTGCTTTCAAACAACAACTGGCGTGGTGTGTGTGCTTTCAAGGATGTAAGAGAAATGCTCCAACTGTCCCCACTAATACTGTACATGTTAATATGTATAAAAAAGATTAAAATAAATGGTTAAGAGGAACTACATTTTTGAATCAAATGTAAATAGCCTGGCCCTGTGTTCATATGTTACGTTATGTGCATGTTATAGAGTACAAGTTACACTGCTGTACTTTGTAGTCTACAATGTTTGCATATGTAATATATGTTGGTAGATTTTTAACAGAGGTATATGTACTGTACATCCCATGCATTTCTTTGTGCTTTTTTGGTTAGTGAGGGAATTCACTCTTTTGGCATTTCCTTTTGATATTCTTGAATGTAATCTGTCCAGAACTGAAGGTACTGTATGTGAATAAAAATATAAGAAAAAATCTGTCGGTGTTGAATTATTAGGATTGAGTTAAGTTGTTTCCTGCGCCAACATTCTTCAGTTTGCTCAGATCATGCAGAGACTTTTGTTTTTGTAAATTTTTACCAGTCTCTAGTGGTCACACACCCGTAGCAGGTGGAGTCAGCTGTTCATGACAAGAACCGAGCCTGTGCAGAGGCCTCTGTGGGAGACAGCAGCTCTGCTGAAGTAAATAGAGCATTAAATTCAGTATTTGTACTGGGACAGATAGAGCACTGTGATATGCTACTTATGCAGAACTTACACATCAAAATAACATCACTAGTCTCTCAACAAAGCTCCTGAAGAGTGCTTTGAGAAACAGTTACATGTTTATACACAATATGGCATCTTGACTGAATATTTAGACTACAATTCAAATACACCAACTAAACCCACAAATATAACCCAAAATCAATGATATAGACATGAAATAAAGACGATGTTGTCTTTATAACTGATACAGAAACAATAAAAAGCCTAATAAAATATTAATTTTGGTCTTTAACCACCATATTCATGCATACAAGTGGTTTTCACAGATTAATCTAACTGACCATGAGAAAGAGCTCCAGGGCAGAAAATGACACAAGACTGAAATTTACTATTTGAATATTTCTTTAATATTTGATGTTTTGTTAGTGATGCACTACAAGTGGACCCACTAAGATAAAATTTATTGTTTTGAGGCCAACAATGAATCTTCAAGCTGTCTCCTCAGGCACCAATAAATTGTTCAGATGTTCTGAGTTATAACTTGAATTGAAACTGTTGAGAGTATTTCACAATGCTTAGATGTTCACGCCAGTGTCAGGAGGAAACCATACTTTATATCAAAGAATCAAAAAGCTAAAAAAACACCGACCTGTACCACTAAAAGGTTTTACTTTATGTTTCCATCATAGCTGAAACCTCAGTAGATTCCCTTTTTGTGTGGGCTAAAAAACAATCAAATCTGCAGAATAAATGTGCTCTGCTTTAACAGGTCGGAGTTACAGGCAGGTGGTGCTGTACCCACCTGGTTCACTAAGTGCTTCCTGGCTCTGGAGCTTAACAGGAGAGGCTGTGCATCTTGGATTTTTTTTCTCCCCCACTGACTAACTAACTACGTGGAATGCATGAACCCAATCCACCTCCAGGGCAAAGAGGGCTGCAGGTAAACATGAGACCACCTGCATACCTGCATGTTAGAGAGGTGTGAAAGATGAAGATAGATGACTGAACAGCCTTCTTCTTCCTTTAGGTACTTGAACTCACCGATAATAATAATGATGTTAGAAGATTTGACTCATCCTGCAACAACCTTTAAGTCTTGAAAAATATTGTTTTTTTATCCTGTCAGAAAAAAATTATATTTTAAGATTGAAACAAAAACATGTTTCAGGATTATGGAAGTTTTATGATGCAGGAAATGCAGGACTTTTGCTTAGCTTTTTATACTGTGGTAAAGCTACCTTTACTTTATATTTATACCGGAATACTTCCACAACTTCCTCCACTATGTGCAGTCACATCCCAGAAACCTGTTGTTTAATTCTTAGATTATCCGATGCATAGTTTAACTCCTGTGAAGGCACCATCCAGTTTAGACTGGAGTCAGATCTGTGCTGCTTTTGGCTTTTTATCACAGGTTCATGTGGTTGGACAGAAAGAAAAGCCTGGTGAAAAGTGGTCTGATCACCTTCCTGCCCAGTCAGGAGCTGGCTTCCATCCATTTATTGCTTATTCAGGAGGAGCTGGGAGCGCATCATGCCCCTAATGACCTTTTTCTCTGTTTTTCACCAAAGTCTGTTAGCAGACCAAGCAAGAACATAGAATATGAATACTTACTGTGATGTAACTCTAGTTATTGTTCTCTGCTTGCTGAGTTCAACTGTACTCACATGACCTGTATTTTTCATACATGGTGCACTTGAATACCATGTTTTTTTTGTATCCAAGCTACCTGAAATAGGAGCTTTGTGCTTTTTGTGAGCATGCACATCCATCAAATTAGGCAAATATATACAGTGTGATTATAATCCTCTTGCAATCACTTTAAAGGTGCAGGTACAGGTTACTGACTGACACTACAGCTGTGAAATCTGCACCAGTCTTGGTGAATCTGTATGTATGTATATGTATGGAGCCGAATAAAAGGATTGATTTTTTTCAGAACTACCAGAGAATAATACATCTTGTTATTTCAGAATAAAGCTACATCAACCATTTTTATTATAATGGATGGATATGCTCTCTGAGTGCAACAGCAATGGCACTTAACTGTAGTTTTAATATTTGAGCCGACCCAGCAGTTTGGATGAATGAATGGCAGTGTTGGTACAACACTTTGATTCATACATACATATCTCAACAACAATTTGATGGATTGTCATGATATATTTTTTATAGGAACGTTTAAAAGTCCTTGCAGATAAATGTTACTTTATGCAATACTAGTTTATTAATAATTTATTACTTCCAAAACCAAAGGCATTTCCATTAGCATCCTCTGCACCGTGTGTTTAGTGCTGATCAGTGAATGTAAGCGTGCTAATATGCTAAACTAGCATGTCAAACACAACAGACATACATTATGCCTGCTTAACATTAGCATTTTGAAGAACGTCAGCATGTTAGCATGGTCTTATTGCATATGTTAGCATGCCAATGTTAGCATTTTACTCAAAGCACCATTGTCCACAGCTCCACAGAGCTGCTAGCATAATGAAGACCTTTAGTCTTGTTATTTCTCTCCAAGAATATAAACTATAAGTTATCCATCCACAGATTTCTTTTTTCTTTTCTTTTCTTTCTACTTTTTCAATAATATATTGACTTTTCTTATCATTAAAATAGTTTTATTAGCATGTTAGTACAAAGTAAGGCCTCACAAAGGACCTAGCTTGGCTTTATACTTCTATTAAATGACTGTCTCTTGCAACAGACTGTTACTACACAGGCAATACTTGATAGTTAAATGAAATAATCACTCACTTTTGTCCGTCCATTCAGTCTGTTATTACTAAAAAAGACAAAATAGTGACATCTTTTTACTTTGAATGTAAGATACTTTGCAAAGCACGAATTTTTAAGTGTTGAGTAGGCAACACTTGGCTACTTGAAACCTACTTAATTACAGCACTGAGACTACTTGTAAATACTTGCGTCCCACCCTGGGACTTGTGTTTTCATGTGTAACAGCTGCAGAATTAATTATAAAGCTCCTGGCATGTGTGTGTTCGAGGACGTTGTCGTTTGCCACCGACAAGCTTATTACTGAACTCCAAGCTGCATTCAGGTCATCAATAATTGCCTTGAGAAAAAATTACATTTGGAGGTGTTTCACGTCCAACAGTGTGATCCTGCTAGAGGAACAGTATGTTTTGTGTTTTACTTTGTGTAACATTGTGTGTGTGACTAATTCAGAGGGCCTCAGAGACTTACAAACAGCCTCTTCGTCTCTCACAAAGATTCTCATTGTCCGGTCTTCCTCTTCTCTCACACAGACAGAATGTACCAGTATTGTTCCTCATTTCTGGCTCTTCAAGCCTCAGAAAGTACCGTGGAAAATACACCCAGTCACATTAAGACATTTTCTAGAAATCTGATTATTATTTGCTTCCTTTTGGAGAGGTCGATGAAGAGATAATTAACATACGTCTGTACATTGATTATGAAGCTATAGCTGGCAGCTTGTTAGCTTAGCTTAGCATAAAGACTGTAAACATGGGGAAACGGCTAGCTTTGCTCTGTTTAACTTAACCAGCACCTTTAAGGCAGACTAGTTAACATGCTACAGCTTGTATAGCAAAAACTAAAGTTTAAAACTTTTTATTGTTTGAGGTTATATGTCAGACTGTTTCTCAGATGGGAACAGTAACTTCCTGAAGTTTTTACTGGTTGCCTCTAAACCCTTCCCCTCATAAACTGGCAACTTGACCTTTTAAAAACTAGATTTTGTACAAATTAACACTCTGTTACTTAATTATTCCACCTTAAAGATGCTAGCATGCAGATTTTGTAGGCAGAGGCTAGGCTAGCTGTTTACCCCTGTTTCTAGTCTTCATGCTAAGCTAAGCCAACGAGCTGCTGCAGCCTTAAATTTACTGTAAAGAGAGAGTGGTATTGATTTTCTTATCTAAGTCTTAGCAAGACAGTAATCTTAAAAATGTCAAACTGTACTTGTAATGGATTAGAGCTTTCATTGTGAGTGTGTGTTTGGACTAAAAAGCAAGAAACTCAGATGCAATTTTCTTTTTTTTATCGTCGTCTTTTAGGTGTTCTCTCTGCTTGTGTGTTTTAAAACCTTTAATTGAGAGAACAGACATTTCTGTGGCTGTTTCATTAGTGGATAAAAGCTTTATAAAACCTTCACAGTGTGTGTGAGTGTGTGTGTGTGTGTGTGTGTGTGTGGGTGAGAGAGAGACATATTAGAGATGAAGGTAACCAAATTACTGTCTTTCTCTCTCCTCATGGATCAGACAGCTGTGCAGCAGCTGTGTGTGCAAGTGTGAGAAAATGTGTGTCAGGAGAGAGAGGTGGGGGTGGTTTGCTGTTTGTTAGTGCGTGTGAGTGTGTGTGAGTGTGTTTCAGACAGTGAAGATAGAAATGCAATGCTGTAATTTATGCTGCACCTCCGACCCCACAGTTCTTGGCTGCTTGTGTCTCTTCTGAGGTTTGCTGACGTGAGAAAAAAAAAAGAAAGAAAAAAAAAAGAAACAGCACATCAGAGCTCTTCTTCCACCAGAGGAAAGAGGTGGGAGTAAGATCGAGGCCCAATACAATCAGAAATGTTTGTTTTTTTATGTGTACTTTACCCACTTGCTGATGTTTGAGGGATAGAAATGGCATTCGGAAACTCAACGCCACACATCTGAATAAATACAAAACCATGACAAAGCGTCATGATGGACAGGTTTGTTTTTTTTTTAACTTTCTAAAGTTGACACCATGAGGTTCATTAAGCAGCTGTTTTGAAGCTCTCGGTTGCATCACGTGATCTTCCTCAGCAGATGGAGGTGTAATGGAATAGTACACGCTCACATTTCCATTTATTTTCTGAGCACTTAAAAGAATTCGCATTCATGTTAAGGCTTTAGGATTGAGATCGAAAGTTTATCTCTTATCTCGGGACACAGTGATTAACAAAAACACTCACCGCAAAAGAATAGTTTGACATTTTTACACTGATACCGTTGTTGAATCTTTCCATTAAGTACAAGGCTAAAGCAGCTAGCATAGCTTAGCTTGTCTATGGTAGGCAGGGGGAATATGTTAGCCTGGCTCTGTCGAAATGTTACAAATAAATGTGTCATATCTTGTTTGTGTAAGTCATTAACACACAGTGTTTTGTGAAGGGTTATGTGCAATACAAACACAAGAGTTGCATCAATCTTCTTATCTAACGCTTACAAAGAAAGTAAAGAAGCTTAGGATCAAAACACAAGATCTTCTTTAAAAAAAAACAACTTTCACTTTGTCAGCTGTTTCCAAGTCTTCATCAAGAAACACTGATTTTTCTCTCTACTAAAATAGCTCTTTATTTCCATCCCCCGTTCACCCACTTCAACACACACAACACATACACATGTGGATCATCATCTGTTCTGGCTGAATGGGACTGAGGCTCTTTAAGTGCTGGGTAGGGTACAATAATGCAACAGCTTAATCAGACCGAGGGGAACAAACACGTACTCTGACTGACGACTCATCTCAAGACTCGTTCTCTCCATCCTGTTTTCTCTCTGCAGGCCTCCACCCACACATACTCATGAGCCCTGTTTTAACTGGGTGGACACAGAGATGTTGCAAGTTTTCTTTGAATGGGTTTGTCTCTTTTTAGATGAACAAAATCAGTACTACGTTAACTGTTAAGAAACAAAAAGTGCAACCACACAGATTATTTGCTCGGTTAAGGAACAAAAGAGATTGTGTGACAATAAGGAGGGTGTTGTTTTTTTTTCTATAAGTCATACGAAGAATAAGCAGATGACTATAGGGATGACTTACAGGAGTTTCAAATGGAAAAAACAACAACACACTGAGCCTGAAACAAATGCTGAGATTCACTTTGTACAAATTTAAGAAATATTAGAATTAATTGGAGTAGCGAGATTCAATATTTCTTTTATTTTAAACAAATCAAATCAATAGACAAAAACATGATAAAAGCAACAGCTACTGTTGTTAAAACTTTGTTATAGTTATACTTTGTACCACAGGGCTCCAGTGTGTGTATGAATCCATTTTAAGGTAATGCTTATGTAAAAAAAAGTCTATTTGAGCCTTTTATTTACATTTAACGGTGGACTTTGGTTAGCAATACCTGTTTGTTTTGAATTTAAAAAGTTTTATAACGAGTATTATGTTATGAAATAAAAACTAAGATTTCCAAGTCCAAAACTCTTGATAGTACCTCAGTTACAATGATTCAGTCTTATGAACTTTCCTCGCAAAAGGAGACACAAAGGTGTGACGTTTCAGCCTGTTTGAGATGCTTTCTGTCAAAAAAGTTAATTTTCCTTTTAAATAAATTCAAGACATGCTGCACTGACACAAATAATACTCACTAGAGCACCAAATGTGTATTAATTCACTGGTGAAAATATTCCCCCACAAATGCACTTTTACACCATTTTTTAACACCAGTTTTCTCAAATCTTGAGCCTAGTTCAAAGCTCAAATCATCCTAATGGTTTATGACTTTAAAAACAAATAGAATATCAGCATCCTAACTCTTTCAATAAACATTGGAAAAAAAATGATTTTCACATACAGAGTTGACGACAGAGACCAGTTTCAATTGTTTATTTATTTGGAACCCTTCTCCAAATCACGTCTGTAATTTTTCCATTTCACAAAATATTTACAAAAAAAGATACTTTTATGTTGTTTTTTTCTCTTTAGGTCGACTGTTGTAACAGCCCCTTTTTAGGATGATGACAATTGCTTACATCTCGTAGTCCAGTCTTGTTCTTTTAGAAAAAGTTCATGAAAAAAATTCCTCTTACCCTTCTTATCTTTCATACACTTGTTTTAAAACTCCGTACATTTTCCCCCATTGTTCTTCTTTTGAGTGCTTTAAAAAAAACCTCTTCCTTGCATGCTTTCAGCTGCAAACAGGAAGCCAAGAGCTTGTGTGCTTATTGAGAGGAAGTGACATCTTTGCCCTGCAGGAAGTACAATTACAGCATCATCAAATCCTCCAGATGCTTGATTGGTTTGGTCTGTTCAGTCTTGCCCATTTCTCTAAAATCAAAGAGTCTTTCTAGACAAGCATGAAACCTACAGATGTACCAAATAACACAAAGTCATAGTAATTACTAAATTGAAACAGTCTTTCCTCAGAAGATGATTTTCTGTCCTGTGGGAAGCCTGGTAGCAGGAAGGGAGAGCTAGGAATAATGGCCAAACTCCCCAAAACTCCTGGGTTGACCGGCCCTTCAGATGCAGCTCTAGAGTCCCAATGCGGGTCAGCATCTGTAGTCCAGGCATAACAAGGCGTCCACAAGTGCATTGTGGGTGTTCCATGGAAGAGCGTTTTGTGTTCAAGCCGTACGATCCATCCCTGAACTCGGCAAAGAAAGGAAGAGGTGCCATGATGATAAAAATCAAGAGACACAAAGGGACCGCTGTCCCTCTTTAAAGGATCTATCAAACAAAATGAGCTGGGCAGAGAAAAATATGATGCAAATAACATAAGGCAATAGACCTCAGTACAACTGGAGGGGTGATGATATCAGAGAAACATGAGGTGCTAAACTGGAAAGGTCAACACTGCTCGGTATTATCTCTTTTCCCTTTTAACGTCAGTGAGAAGCCTTAAAAGGCATAAGAAGATTTCCTAATAAAAGTTCATTTTCTATCAATCCATCTCCTGTCCTATAAATAAAAAGATGCAGGTCATACTCTCCTCTTAGGCCTCTCTTGTTTCTTGATTTTGTGTAAAATGCTGAGCTAAGTTGTGAGCGGCTGTTTATGCATTTTACATATGACACACTACATGAAACACAGATTGAAAATAAAGTAAATAAGAAAATTTAAAACACAAAGAGATCAACCCTGCCCCCGAATGTGTATACATGTTCTAGATCTGTGTGTGTGTGTGTATGCGTGTGTGTGTGTGTTTGTGTGTGGATATATAAATTTTAATATTTCAGTATGTGTATAGTATATCTGCATTGTGTTTTTTTTTTTTCCTGTTAATAAGTTGGTAAAGGTGTGCTATTTTGGTGCCTGTCTCTATATTCAAGTGTGTGTACATGTCTGTGTGCGTGTGTGTGCATGTCTACACTGTTAACTGGTGACATAGTGCTTTGTAGAGGGCTGTCCATAAAGCCCGTAAAAATCTGCATGTCTGTGTGTCTGTGAGGCGTCTATCCAGTCTCTCACTGCCAATCCCTGCATGGACGGACCTCCAGAGGCCAGGCCGGGAGGAGGGGGGTAGTCTTGAGCGCTGACCCAGGGGAAAGAGCCAGAGCGCGGGTACGGGGGATGACTGCGGTGGCCCGACACAGAGGGCACTCCGGAGCAGTAGCAGTTATCCATCGTACACACCAGGATCTTACGACCGCCGTATTGAGGCAGCACAGCTTGCTGGGAGGAGTGTGAGGAGCTGCTGCCTCCCGGGGGGAAGTGTGAGGAGCCAAACACGGAGCCTGAATGGTGGTTGGTCAGAGAGCCGCTTCCACTTCCTGTCCCACCGCTTTCGCTGATGTGAGGCGGGCCGCAGGGGCCCAGGGGCTGCTGATTGGTGGACTGGCCTTCTCCGGAGGCAGAGCCAGAGCCCAGGTAGGGCTGTTTGGCTAATGATGAAGAAGAAGATGACGAAGAGGAGGAGGAGTCCTTGAAACCCGGTGCAGCGTTTTTTCCGACGTTCCCGTTTCCCTCTGGGAAGGCAGTGGAATGTTTCCGTTTCTCTGCTCCAGAGCCAGAGCTCTGACCGCTGGGATATGCAGGAACAGACTGCAGGAAGGTCGAGGGAGGGGTGAGGGGCGCTGAGAAAAAAAAGAAAAAATTGGAAATGAGAAGATGAAAGTGGTGATTAAAATAAAAATACTCTCCTGACAGTAATATCTTGGAAATAAACATGTTTGAGATCATACCTTCCAGCGTTCTCTTCAAGCTCTTTTCTCTTTTTGAGATTTCAGAGAGGAATAGTTTGGAGTTTAGATTCCCCACTTTATAAGGAGGGAGACTGCTGCCCACACATGCCTGAGACCTGCAACAAGTGCCAAGAGACATGCAAAATACAAGATAAGACGTAAGCTTGGAAACATATTATAAACCCACAGGCGAAAAAAATAAAATGTCTACTTTAGAGGTCCAACAATTTTCGCCTCACCTGTCTGTAAGGATTTTAACAGGCTTGGTGTTTTTCATGAAGCTCAGCTCCTCCGCCTTACTGAAGGCCGTATGGATGGAGCTCAGCAGCTTCTGGGCCTCATGGCGCTGCTCTCCCAGAGCCAAAACTTGGGCAGTGTTCTCCTGGCAGAACCGAGCTTGAGCCCGGTCCAGAGCCTCCAGTGTCCGACCGAGATCTTCCTCCAGGAGCTGATGCATCCGCTGGTACTGCAGACGCACCTCCTCTTTCAGCTCACACACCCTATCCTGTTGAGAAACAAACACAGAAACACAAACATCAATCCCCTCATTTTTTTTTTTTTTGTGTTACGCAACAATGTGTAAAATCTCCGCAAAAATCTGTGTAGTTGAGTTTCACACCCACAGAGCAGCGTGTAAAACATACCTCCACCACACACTTGTCAGAGTCCAGTTTGCAGAGCTGTTCTTCGATCTCCTGCACTCGTTCCTCCACACGCTCCTGCTGTCTCAACAGGCTTTGCTGCGAGGTGAGAGAGAGACACAGAAGGGAAAGAAAAAAAAAAGTCTTAACCTTTAGGATGTTTTGACCTCAGCAAGCCACCAGCAAACCCTCCCCATGTCTGAGATATTAGAATCCAGGAGACGGCTAATTTAGTCTCCATCCAACACACAATCCCTGTGGGGGAGTAGGGAGGGTGTGCTGTCATAGCAACCAACAGCTATTTAGTGTTTGCATTAGTGAGAGAGGACTAACGTTGGGGGAGCTGGGGGCAGTGAGCGGAGATAAATAAATGGGCACGGGGAGGCAGAAAAAGCTCCAGCAGCTCTCCTCTATCTACTCCCCCCTGAGTGCACCTCCTCTCTGTCCTTACTGTTTAAAAAGATGCACATGTATTCACACACTCCCGGCTGCTTTGTGAGCTATGGCAATGTTGTGGCAACAACACTTATTTCTAGGATGATGACTGCATGTGAACAACAGCAGACGCATGCTCGGGCCAAACTCAGATGCCTATCGGACTCAACCTTCGGTCGAAATAAATAAAAAATACAGCCTAATTAATGGCTCCATATGAGATCAGCAATCCTTTATGTTACTCTCTACAGAGAATAAATCTCACAGTAGGAATGGTATTGACACAGATTTGCTAATCCTTCATAATATTAATATTTAATGTGAAATATAAATAATTCTCAATCAAAATTTAATGAATAAGAAGCTTGTTGAAAGGATGGCACAGAGCAAAATAATGTGGTGTTGCCAATGTGATCCAGATTTTAAAATACACAAAACTAAGAGTCTACAGTCAGGATTCATCAGACTGTGTTCAGGGATGGCAGTGCTTTGAGCTAAATGCTAACATCAGCATGCTAACATGCTCACACTAACAAGGCTACTTAAGGTATGCTAAGCAGTTACAATGTTTACAACATTTACCATCTCAGTGTAATGTGTTGGCGTGCTAACACCAGTAGATTAGCAAAAAAATTGTACCAAATGCACCAAAATATTCAGTCATAAACCAAAGTAGAAATGCAACCAACATTTACTCTCTGTGTTGATTAATCCGCCAATTAATTTTTCTAAATAATCATTGAGTTTAGTCTATTAAATATCAATAATTAGAAAAAAACTTCGGATTTCATAGAGTCATAAACAACATGTTGTTTTAACCAACTAATAGTCCAAAATGCATGGATATTTCTTTGACTATCATATAAAACAAACAAAAGCAGAAAATCCAACATTACACAAGCTAGAAAATCCACATCATTCAGTCTAATTTATTTTTTCTGAATCAAAAAAACGCTTAATTAATCCTACAAGTCAATAATCTGTTGTCACATGCTGAAAGTTTGATCACAAACTGCCATCATCATCATTATCATCTTCATCATCATCTTCATCATCAACATTACTAACTAATCATTTCACCTAAACGGCAGCTGATTTTATCATTAGTGATCAGCTGCTGTAGAGCTAGGAATGAAAAGCTGCATACTCTGGGGCCTCTGTGGCACATGGTTGGGAACCACTGCCCTAGATATCTTTTACACACACACACACACACACACACACACACACACACACACACACACACACACACAGTTGGCATGGTTAGATCCAGGACTGTGACCTGGTTGTGCTGATTGATTGAGTTAGGCTCCGAGCAGAAGCCAGGGGAAAAATAGGGTCGAAGGAGCCGAAGCTTCCCAAAGGGGGGGCGGCATCTAAATGCATGGGATACCTTTGGGGGAGGGAGAGGGGCTGAGGGGTAAAAAAGAGGGGAGGACGCTCCCTTTAGCTGTCGTTTCACCACAGTGTCTGCTCTATCAGAGTCACCAGAGCAGGAGAGCAAAGCTTGAGGGAAGGTTGCTCCTTGCCTGAAGTAGCTGGTGGGTGGTGGCCTGATGTGGAGGGTGGTGTTTGTGGGTTTTTATGTGTGTGTGTGTGTGTGTGTGTGTGTGTGTGTGGTGAGGGGGTCCTCTATGCCTTCCTTAATGGCATTTGACATCAAGGATGTCTTTGTAGTAACCATCAAGATAACAAATATCCACATATGAAAATGGATTAGAGTTAATGTGGCATGTCAAAGTCATAATCAATATAATAATCCAATAAGATTGCTTTCTGATATATACATATGCATTTTCTCCACAAAATCATCTTTACTTGTGATAAATTTATTTTATCGAAGATAGCCCAATAACCTCATCATTAAACAAATAATATTAGTCTCTTTATATTAATAAAATGTTGTAGTTTTGCCTGTGGATGCATCAGTAATTTTCCTGTTCAATCAATATCTGCATATTTTTCTATCAATATATCACCTAAAATTAAAGGAGAAAAATGCCAGTTGTGTATCTGTAAAAAGAAAAGCACTGGTAATGAGGTAATCACTAGCAATAGATGTTTTTAATTTTTTTTAAATTGTTATAAAAATCTAAACAAAAATCCTCTACTACTAAAAAACCCACTTTTGATAAAAGCTGCAACAATTAGTCAATAAATTAATGATTGGAAATTAATTAGCAATAGTTTTGATAATAATTTTAGCTATTTGTCAATCAATGTGCTGATTCAAATTTCTCAAATGTCTTAGTATCCTCAGTTCACTGGACTGTTGGCATTTTTCTAACAAATTTACAGACAAATAATTTGGCGATAAATAATCAGATGCATGAAAACATTTGTTAGTTGCAGCAATAGACTGTTTGATGAAAAGTAGATAGAGCCACTGTGATGTTATCCACTGCTTTGCAGAGGGTTTTGAAACAGGCTAGTGGGCAGGTGTCACTCAAAGTAGCTGAGCACTATATTATGCACATCTTTGAGCCTTAATCTATCTGGAATAAATGAGTCATAACCCCCTCCCCTCCCCCAAATTTCAAATCTTCCTGATTTTAAGTAAAAGTTAGCAAATGTTAGCATACAAACACACTGGAATACAAGGCAGCTAGCAGAGTAAACAATACACATTAGCATGTTAGCTTGTGAGTATGCTAGCATTCAACTTCACCCTGTGATGATGATTTCGTTTCTAAATGACAACAAACAGATCTTTGGCAAAATCTACTGCTTTTTCTTGTTTTTTGGCTATCATTTATGTGTGATAAGCTTATATCTACCAGTGTAACAACCCTTCAGATTTATCATCCAAGCTTAAGTTGAAGCTACATATTTTGCTCACAAGAGTTAATTTTTCAACTGTTAAATGTCTTAAACTGAATCTTGCTCACAGTTTCATATCTATAATTAAAGGATCATAAAAAAAAATCTTACTTTGTTTTATCTTCATGCTATAAAAAGGAATATCGGCTTATATTACATCATAATTTTTAAAGATAAATACGGATATCTGTATCTGGGTCAAAACCAGAATTAATCAGGCTCTACTTATTGCTCAGCCTGATTATAGATCACGCAGAAAAAGGCTGGAAATGTGAAGGATTTTGGTAATGCAGCTTTAAATTCAGACCAGGTCCCACCCGATGGCCCTTCATGTGCCCCGCGAGGCCGATTAACTATACATAAAGCTAAGTCATAGAATTACCAACAGGAAATACACCGAGCATGACACAGTTGACACCTAAACAGGGTGTAGGGTGAACTACATGAGTCAGTTAGCAGTGAAGCTCTGACTAAACTGGCCTGTCACACACCCCTTTAAAACTGAAAAAAAAGGGGAGGAAAACCAATGCCACCTCTTTTCGAACAGACGACAGCAAACACCAAACCCCGAGGAAGGGAGGAGGTTAATAAAAAAACCCCAAGTAGACCACAGAATCAAGTGACAAATCACTTTAATCCCCCTTCCCCTTGTCTCCACTCCCACTCCCCCCCGCAACTGGCGATCCCTGAGCTAGGATGCACCTGTGCTGGGGAGATAAGGCCCTCTGAGGGCCCCTCATTGTTCCACCCTCAACTGCATTGTTTGTCATTCCAACAGATGAGAACGGAGGCTGGAGAGGATCACAACTGCAAAAATGCACAAGACTTTCACACAAGAGCTAAAAAAAAAAAAGCAATTGTTTCTTAAAATGGGAATTTCTGCTTTTTGATTGAGTAAAATGATGTGGTAAACACATAATCGGCTGAGAGCATATCATGACAGCTCTGAGTTTAAAAAATATCTCTGCTTTTTGCCTTTAATTTGGCAAAAATTACATTAAAATGTGCCCTTTGTTCTGCTGGTGTTTGTGTATTGACTATGAAGTGAATGAAAAACGACCCCACTGGTTTGTGTGATGCTGTTGTTAATGCACAAAGCTTCTTTTTGGTATGAGAAGGCACTTAGCCAACATGTATTGATCAGTGATGAACTGGCAAATTCTTGCAAGCAGGGCCTTATCTAAAATTTATTATTCTATCTAATTATTTCCTCATACATCAGTTCCCCAAAGCCCATGGTGAGTCAAAGACAATGTGATTGACAGTCTAAAACCCGAAAATATTCAGTTTAGTATCAGAGAAAATGATTTTTACATTTGAGAAGCTGGAGCAAATTGACCTTAAAGATTAAATTATGATCAAAAATACTTATTCAGATTTATTTTCCGTCATTCGATTAATCAATTTGGGCAATAATTGATTCAGCTCTGCCTACAACATCTGCTTCCATGGCGATCCAGGGATAAGTTCAAACTACCGACTGTAATTTTGTTTCTGTCCCAATGTCAGAATGTGATTATGGCCCTGACCAGACACAGGAAGTGAATGGACAAGCATGTATGTGATTAACGTATGTGCATGGTCTCCAAGCCACTTACTCTGATGTCGTTGCGCCGCAGCTCCACGTCAGTGACCGCATGGCCGTGGCTGGGGTGGCAGCGGGCGAAGCAGCAGTACTGACACACCGCTGTCTGCTCGGCCTCGCAATGGTACAGCCTGTACTCGTCATGCTGCAGGCAGGTCCAGGACTTCACCGCCTCGGCCTCCACCAACAGGTGCCCGAGGGCCGAGCACGGCTGCTGCAGGTGTGTCTGGACATGGGACTGGCAGCACGGGGCATTGCAGCGCAGGCAAACTTTCACTGCAGGGAGCGGCGGGCCTCGGCGGCAAAGGATGCACTGCAGCGCCGGCGTGGTGGCTTTCTCCACGCTCAGGGCGTTGTACTTCTCGACTATGTTGGACAGTTTGTGGTTCTTCTCTAAGCTGGGCTTCTGTGTGTAAGCATGATTGCACTCGGGGCAGCGGGCCAGCGAGGAGTCTTTGGCCCAGGCCTCGCTGATGCAGCCCCGGCAGAAGTTGTGCTTGCAGGGCAGCTGGATGGGATCTGAGAACACGTGCAGGCAGATGGGGCAGATGAGCTCCTCCTCAAAACAGTTCCTCCACGTCTCAGCCATGTCAGAGGCCATCATGGTGCGGGCAGGCATACACTGACTGTTTTCTACTTTTACCAGACCTCTACGCCTCTGTGTCTCTGCTCAGAAACCTGACACTTTCAAATAAGTCTTGGGAAAGGAAAAAAAAAAAAAGAAAAAGAAAAAAAAAAAAAGAATAAAAACAGAGCTGTCCTGAAAGATCAGTCTGAATGTTTCAACCCTTGTGACCAAAATTAGACGAGTCTCCCTGACGGACAAGTATTGCTTATTGCTGCAGCATGAAGGCAAATTCCAGAAAAAATTGACCAGAGAAGGCCTCAGGCAAGGATGACAACACCTTGGTGATTTCAACACACACAGCAGGGGCTGACGTTATACAGATTACAGTAAATGGTTCTTTCCTTTCCTCTAAATCACACACATACACAAGACAGCGGGCCTGCCTCTATAGCTTCAGTGTGTGTTTATAGGCCTACAGGAAGCTAAAAGCCTGTCAGCTACAGGTAAACCGTGTAATGCAAACAAGGCACAGAAAACTAAATATCTACACAATTACTTATGCGATCATGAGGTGAATCAATCTCTGTATAGCACATGAAAAGACACCTGATCCTTTTCTGCTGCTTGCTCAAGGCCTTGTTACTTTGAGAGCTTCCTTCACTTCAACGTCGGATTATGATTGACTGTGGACCAATTCAGACCAACAAACGAAGCATGAAAACCATGAGAAAGGACTGCTCCAGTCCACACCCTGATTACTATTCACACACACACACACACAGACCTTTTTTTTTGAAACCTGGATCTATTTCATCGGGACCTCAAGGACGCATGATTCTCTCAATAATCAAAACGCAGCGCTATGCTTTTGTCCGCTGAATTATAAATAAGTATCCGAGCAGCCTCCACCTGCAATTTAATTATACATACAACAAGCGACGGTGTGGCAGTAGGAAAGAAATGCTGTTTTACAGGTCAGATTAATACCACAGGTACCTCCAGCCCTTCAATTTGACATAAAAAGCGACATTTCTACTTGATGAATAACGCCTGCTATGTGACACAGCTCGCATATCTGTACACAAGGCCTCGGCTTTTTCCTCTACCAGTTTTTCTATCGACAACAAAGGCCTTATAATCTCATTAAACAGAAAATCATACCCGGGCCATCATTTCGAGCCTGTTTACTGCATAGTTAATCGTTTTAATAGTCGAGTCCAGCTCCTGCGCACAAAACAAAGGGGTTTAGGATCCGCAGGAATGTTGGCTGCTGTTGCGGAGCCTTTTGGTTTCCCCCCTCCGACACATCTATCAAATATCTCCTGACCCAAAGATTATGATTATTTATATCCAGCTCGGGCCTCTTTTTCACTTTGGTCCCCACCTTATTCACCTATTGTCGCCTCAGCCTTTAGCCAACAACATATTTTTCTTACTTCCTTATCTCGATTAAATCGTGTAAATTACCTCAGACGTCACCTCACCATTTTCTACCATAGCACAGGTACAGATAAACACTAGATTGACACTATTTTCCGACAAGGACGGTGGTCGCTAATGTAAGCTAAAGTCATTATCTTTAAAAAACAGCCATTTTTATGTCTTTACCCCAAGTAGAAATACAAAAATATACCCTGCTAATCTTAAAGGGGACGTCGCTTTTCTGTCCTTGTTTAGGGGTAGCTGTCATCAGCCATCTTGCAAATCCTCATTTAAAAAAAAGGAGATATCCGCCGTGGAAAGGCTGTTTCACCAGAGCTGCTTTTCGATAGCTGACCTACACAGACACATGAACGCAAAGTCCCGTCTTTATAGAGGAAAAACACGCCTTTTATGTCGAAATTGTAGGTCCAAAAGGAGCAGCCTCGACGTAGTTAATTTTTTTCTCGGTCTTATCTGGTCGATGTGTCCGGTGAGAGTCGGCTTCGTGGTTCATAAAAATCCAACACGGTTGTGAATAATAATTGGTGTTTTCTCCCCCTCTTTCTTTCTCTGTCTCTATCGGTCAGGCTTTAGAGAGAGGAGGAATGCAGGCGAGGTGGACTAGTCTCCAAACCAGCGTCAAGATAACCAGAAAGACACGCGACTTCCGGAGGCGTTTTTCAAAATAAAATGCAACTGGAAAAAACGAGGTCGAACAATCTGGCTGTGAAACACTTAACATTTCTATAAAACTAAGCCATTTCACTACTTAGAAAATAAAATTTGCATAATTTATAGTTTAACACACTTTTTCAATGGTGAAATGAAAGTAAGATCATGTACTCAAGTACTTGTACTGAGTATTTTTATCTTGTACTCTCCTAGGGGCAGAGACTGACCCATTTACTCCTTTATATTTTCATGTATTTGATAGCTATAGCTACTTGTTACTTTTCAAATACAGCATATTCTTACTTCCTAGCATTTATCTTCAAATGTGTGAGGACCTGTGTTTTAAGTACAAGGATGAGCGATGCATCAAGAAGAGGAAGAAAATCATAGTTTAACTTATTTTAAATAATTTAACTGGCCAGTGCCCTGGTACATGAATAATGGACTTTATGAAACTGAGAGTTGTAATGGTGAGTTTTTCTTCAAGTTGTTTTGAAGAAGTGTGGCTTTATTATTTCTTTTCCATTTTTAAATAATTTCATTGTAATGCATTATACAGAAAGGCATTTCTGGGTTTCATTTGACCTGAATTGATCTAAATGGGGTAAGATTTATTGAATCTAATGTACATAAGGTACAGCAACCTTCACAGGACACTAGAACATTTATACACGAACACTTAGTCTACATAAAGAGTCTGTAAGGCTACATTTATTCAATTAGTGCCACAGTCTGTTGCCCCAATCCTGGAGATGTAGCTGAGATTTAAGCTTACTAAGTGCTATGTGCACTCTTCAGGCTCTAGCTCTTCGTTTGTCTCATGCAGCCCCTAAAACAACTTAAATCACCTTTCTTTCACATTCTTCACTTGCAAAATGCTAAATTTGTTCATATCCTTTTTAGTGCTGAGCAGGTTGCAAGCAGTAAATTCACTGAAGCCAAAAACAGAATCGAGAGAGAGTCCACATGACGTGCTACAAGAAATTAATTTTTCTTTAAATCTGCAGTCAAGCATTTTTAAAACCTATAAATGATGTAGGGTGAACTTCATGAGTTTGTCAGATATGAGGCCTTCATGATTTTCCCCTGACTGAACTACCCTGTCACACACACCCTTTTAAAACTGAGAATAAAGTGGAAGAGGATCAGTCTCACCTCTTCTTGAACAGATGTCAGCAAGAACCAAACTCCAAGGAAGGAAGGGGGTTAATAAAATACCCAAACTATTGTGAATTTGTCACCCCGTGTGTCAGACTCATTAGATTCAAAATTAGTACACCGACAGATGCAGGTGAAAATTGTCTAAAAATGCTGTGAAACAACATGAATCTCAGCTGTGACGGACACAGTGGCTTATTTAATACTCTCACGTGACTAAAGTCTCCCATATAAAAGCGATGGCTGCATCACAGTTACATCATTATTGCTTTATTTTGAAGCTAAATCACCACACTTCCTGTATGATTCAGGTTTTCTCTGGCTGACCTGACGCAGTTTCTCGGTAACATCAGCCGCCCCCTCCTCGCTCCCTCCCTACCCTTCCCTCCCTCCTCCTTCCGGATCAATGCTACGGCTGTCACGTGACCTGTCACACAACTGATGTGTGTCACGTTTTAACCGGGAGGAGCTGGGGGACGAACCGGGGAGGAAGGGCAGGAAATAATACTTGAAAGGCTTACTGCATTTGTTAATGGCCTGGACGCTCATGATGTTGCTCTGGGGCAGTGCTACACGTCTGTGTGTGTGTGTGTGTGTCTGTGTCTGTGTGTGTGTGTCTGTGTGTGTGTGTCTGTGTGTTTCAAAATGTTGGCAATGCAGGAAAATATGAGTGTAATGTTACTGAATTCTTCATATGAACATAAAGGTGCATTTCACATCACTTTGGCAATGATCAAGTTTTGGACTGTTAGTCAAACAGAAAAAAAAACAACATTTGAAGACACTCTACACGATTTTCTCACAATTTATAGACTAAACTGATAATCCAGACAATATCCAGCAGATTAACAAGCAATGATAACAATCTTTATTTACAGCCCTGTGTATAATAATATTCCCTCTCAAAATATTAGACGCTTTATTATTTGAGAGCATTTCAATTATGCAGACCAACAGGGAGGAGCTGAAATTTAAATTTAATTTATTTAATAAACTAAATTTATTTATTTAATTTAATTTCATACCTTTAAATTTAAGCTTTATTTTTAACTCTAAATTATTTTATTTTATTATGTTTTGTATGTAAAAAAAAAAAGATGTCAAAAATGTAACTGCAGCTGTCAAACCTATGTAAGACTTTACAATGAAGATATTTCTCTCTGAAATGTTGTGGAATAACAATATAATGTTTCTCAAAATGAGTTAATTTTTTTTTTCACTTAAGTATGGAAGAAAAAGGTATTTATTCACCTTCAATCACTGCACCTTTGTTCATTTGTGGTGGAAAAACTATTCAGAGCTTTTGCTTAAGTGACAGTACTAATACTACACAGCGAAATATTCCACTACAAGTAAAAATCCTGCATTCAGACCCTCAGTATTTTAAAATTCACGCAAGTATAATGCAAATTTTACTTTAAGTATTTAAGTGCGAAGAACTTATGATGCATACACATTAACTCCAATGCTGTTTTAGTGCTGTAGGTGCTACTAAACTAACTGGTGATTCAATCTGCAGCGATGCAACATATTCTGTGAGATTATTTGTACCATCAAAGTCTTTCGAGAACAATGTTTCCTTGATAAATCATTTTTTTTATTTCAGCCGGGAACAATCTATCTGTCACACAGCTTTGATTCAATGTGACCTACAGCTAGACTGTAGGGTGATTTACAACCAGTTTATAATTAGATAATAAACTGATAATCCTCGGTAATCTAGTAATTTGTTTCTTTTGAACAGAGAGAGAAAGCCCCACTTTCGCAGGGCATCAAAAAATTGGGTAAAACTCTTGTTGTTCCACTCCACGGAAATCTTTAGTAAAAGGCGAAAGATTTATACGATCTGAAGTGAAACAAGAGTGATCTGCCTTCCTCTCGTCTGAGAGACCGACCACTATGGCGAGAATAACACTTTCAGTGCTGGTTCACTATCAAATCTACTCACAACACAATCCTAGACGCACAGTTTGTTAAACAAAAATACCGAATTAAATTAGACAAAAAAAGGACCGTGAATGTAATAAAACCCAAGTTTATTTGGAATTAGTTAGCAATCCGTGCCATGGCGCAATGCACGATGGGATTACGTGTTCGCTTCCGGGTTATCTGGAGTTAAATCTTAACATCGCTGCTTCAGTTTGTGGTGAAATTTAAATAATGCTTAAGACTTCATAATCTAAAGTTAAACTGGAGCTGGAAGACATGTTATCCACGTCTGCGAAAGTATTGTGACGTTTAAATAAGTCTTATATTAAGATTTCGAAAAGCACCGCCCCCTCTCGCTCTCTACAATCACACACACACACACACACACACAAACACACACACACACATACACACACATCAGGTATCTATTGTTCAGGCACAGAGGGGTAAACAGTCTTCTTCAAAAATGACTGACATTCAAATGAACCGATTTTAAATTCGGCTTATCTGACACGCTATTTATTATTATGTTGCAAAAGACGTAAACAACATCACGCAATAAATGTTGCCAAATAAACAGCAGAGGGACTAAAAATTAAAGGAAGTGTATATAACTAATTTTTCTTGGGTCGTAATATTGGTATGCAATAGAAAGAGGGTCGCAGAAAATGGGTTTCGCACGTGAAACACATAAAATATATCAGATAGCTCATGACTCAGTCCTCCCAGCCAGTTTAAATGGATATTTTAATGAAATTATGGGATGCGATATATTATATTCACATCCTATGGATATTTATGAATAAAACGTCACGCCATGCGTATTTTGTGGTGAACATTGCACTGCTTTATCGTCAAAGTTGACGTTTTTACTTATTTCACGTTGTGACGCAAAGCATGCTGGGATAACAGGACTTAATTTTATTTGAGTAGCTAATAAGCCTTATGTGGGCTGTGTACGTTTTTGTTGCTCACGTGGGAATTGCTTCCTTCTAAATAATCAATAGGTTTAAGTAAATTCAATTACAGAGTGCGGTCTAGACACGAGTTACACTATTTGTCACTAGGTGTCTTGAGACAACTTACGTTGTTATTTTGAGCTTTATGAATAAAACTGACTTGACTTGCATTCACGCTTTTACATTTCATCTTCGTGCAACATTTGATACATAGAATGAAAATGCAATTGGCTAAAATTCTTCATCATTATTGTATGAAATAAAATACAGTACGGCCCGGAATTTGCAGTTTCATGCAGAACAACGACACCTCGTGGTGAGAGCTAACATGACACTCTCATTTCTTTTTATATGTAAAAACTACTTGCATAAAAGGATTTATCACGATGTAAAAAAATTTAACAATAAGTAAGGTAAACATGTGTCATAGGACATTTGTGTTACCACCATTTATACTGCGAATCTTATTTTTAGACCAGACAAAAACAGCATTTAACAAGGCAAGCGCTTTACTTTTACAAACAAACATTAATAATATTGCATATAATACTGAGTATACATAAAAACAAAGTAATAGGTTCTTTTTCAACTAAAGAACTTGAACTTTATAGTTTGTATGCACTATTTCAACACTTTGTCTTCTTTATCGTTCACAGTATGAGAGTCGCAAAAATAAGCTATAAAACTCTAACAAGTGGCTTATAACAGGATAATACATTGAAACAAACACACAACTAAAATTGTCCGCTCAAATTTTCCATTACTTAATGTTTTTAACAATATGCCACAGGAATAGTCCATATAAAATACTTTTTAATGGGGAGACTTACCTGTTAAAAGTTATGTACCCCAACGTTATGTAATTCTTGAGGCCAAGTTGATGTAAGAAGAGTTAAAATCACTTTCCAAACGTAGGTCTCCCTCAACCGAGACAAAAGAAGTGATATAATTTATTTAAGCGTTTCTCTACTTGCATGACAACCGCTGAAGCTTGTTGCCTTTTTCTGAAATTTGTCATTTCTGCATTTTTTTGCGAGACTAAACAATAAAACCCCTCATCCGCCATTATGACAGATGCTAGCTTAACTCGGCTAACCTCTGCCCCCAGCTTGACCCTTAGCCTATCTTCGACAAATATCAAAAAACACGACGAACTTCAAACTAGAAAACAATTTAAAAACACACAATTTTTAACAAAGAGGTTAAAACTTGCGCTACGTGAATTAATTCACATATTTTGATAGATTTTTAGGCCAGGGGTTCGTTACAGGAGCGGTTGTAAATGTCCACAGGTGTTACACTGAATTTTGTGACCCTGTTACAGAATGACTTATGGCTTTCCGGTGACTCGGTAAATTTCAGTTGTATTGCCGGTGTAATTGATGTTATTATACCACATACTTTATTTCACTATATATCAGCATGATATTATATCCAATATTTGTTAAAGTCTCAGACAAATGTGAGCCTAAATATTAGATTTTTAGAAATCAGTGTTAAACGGCCCCTCAGCGTAAAAATCCCCCCTGTCATTTTACATCATGGCCACTAGATGGAGCCAAATACACACTGAGGCTCTCTTCTTGTATGGTTGCAGCCTTTACTAATTAGCGTTGGATTAAAAATCGCTTTGATGGTGAAAGGAAATCGAAGAAGTGGTTCAATTTTCAGTCAACACAATAGCCTCTGAAACAAATCAACTTACACATTTGCAGCAGTATTTAGGCTACATCCATTGACATTAGCTAATATTTCTTGATGAAATAAATGCCTTAATAAATAAGCATAACAGAAAAAAGGTAGCACTACAAATACCCAAGAAAGAAACAATAAGGTAAACAACTGCAGTATAATATTGTGTTTGCAGATTATTCTTAATGTATTTAAAAACACATCAAAATGTAATTTATTTATATTTAAAATACTCGTGAAAACAGTCTGATAATCAGACTTAATTGCCATTTCATAAGACTTAATGAATTCTTTTGGTCTTATAAAGATTTGAATCAAGCTACATTACAAAAGTCTTTTGCACAACAAGACCTGTTGATTTAGAAAGACACAAGCAGAGATAGTCAAGTTGGGATATTCATAATTAAACAGTCTTACTGTACCGACAATAGGTGGATTTATATGTGCAGCAAATTGTTACTCTCTTATTGTTACATATTACTTAATTTTTTATCTAATGAGTTAACTTTTTTATATATATAAAGTTCAAACTTAAATTTTACAATGATGTCCATTCCATGTCCATCAGCCAAATATTTGTATGTTCATTATGTTCAGTGAAGAGAATATATATATATATATATATATTTGTAGCTCTCATAGGTCAGCAGGTGGTACTATTATTCCGATTAACTTTGAAGAAGAAGTCATATCTAAATTACACCACTTCAGATCCAGAGTGAATAATCCAGCTGCGTCATTAACCGGCTTCTTGGAGCCACACAAGCATATCTGCATCATAATATATTTTGTAAGTAAGCTACCGTTGCCATGTGCTAAACACAATATTTAATCTTTTCTGTTGTCAGATGTAACTTCATTTTAAAAATAACTTGAAAAAGAACTATTAAGCTTTCAAAAAATGTAAAAATGGGAGATCCACCTTTGTCCCCTGTAGACTGACACAGACTACAACTGCAAAACACATTTATTTAATTAAAATCTAGTAACTACACTTCAGTCATTTGACATTCATTTAAGAAAGGTAATAACAAATATCATAATCTTGAATTAATGCTCAGAAATTTTCACCAATGCCTTTAAAATTATTTAAAAGAAAATTATTAAATCAACAGATACCTATTTTTGTATAACTTGTAACTTGTATAAAACTCTTAAAAAACATAAATTAAATAACTTTTAGCATAAGTACATGTACATATAGTGCCCTTATTGTCATTTGCTGTATCCTGGGACTGCCTCATTTGACACATTTAAAGTGATTTAAAGACCTTCAAAAACTGTGAGATGATTGTATTTGTGCACATTTATCAAGTCTTGCTTGTTCTGTGCACTGATTCCTGGAGGATTCATGCACATCAGCTGTGATGTCCCATAACAATAGTTGCCTCTGGCTGCTCATTGTTCCACCTTCATCTTTCCAAAAGATCGGTCCTACAGCTCGTACTTGAAGTAAAAATGTCTCCAGGTCCTCTTGATCTGATGTCTTTCATTGTGCCTTTGAAATCTGACTTACTGAAAGTCGAAGGAGTCTCAGTGACGCAGTGCTTGAATGCAGTGACCCAACTATTTGACAATAAAGTTGACTTTGACTTTGACTTATTTCCTCTTCCCACTCTTACTAGTTTGTAGTAGCCAAGTTGTAGACGGGGATGTCACATGACCAGATTATTGTTTATGTATTTATGGAGGCAAGGTTTTGACAGCAATAAGGCACACTGAGGAGAAAGGGTTCCTGTTTTGTCCTCTACAAATCTAAATGCAACTAAATAGCACCAAATGAACACAATTGCTTACTTCAGATGATCTATGACCACTTCTTCCCTCAAGCCACATTTGGCACTGTGCGTCTTTGGTGTCCTCTTCATGTTTTTTTCTCACATTCCCTCACATTGCTCAACGTAACGGAGTACTTAAGACCTGCTTGAGGTCAAATCAGCAGCCTGAAACAAAGAGTGCCTCAGCTCTCTATTCAAACACTCCTTTGTTTTTATTCCTTTTATATTGTATTTTTTTTATATGCAAGTTTCCTTTAAAAAATATTTCAAGGGTCTCTTTTCGGTCGTAAGATTATGTTGTAAATGATTTGATGTGCTCTTGAATTTTATTCTTGCTCCTTTTATCAGAGATTTTGTACTTTAGCTTATGATGTTTTCTAAGAGGAAATTCTCAGTTGGTGGGTGATGTTATCAAAGTGCACTGAGTGACACATGCAAATAGGGAAGTTTTTAAATAACAGCTGAAGAGTTCACTGGAATGTACTTCTGACCATATTTTAGTTAACAGGAAATGCAGAGACTGAATCTTGATTTAGACTTGATCATCACTTCCTACTTTGACAATCTGATCTTAGTTTCATGAGCCTGTAAAACCAATCAGAGCAGCTAAACTTTTAACATGTGACTTTGAAACTCTGGACTAGGTAATGCTGGGCGATTAAACCACAGCAGATTCGTCTGGTTCCTATTTATATAAGTGAAGGTCGAATTAAACCCAATATATAAGACAGGGATAGAAAAGCACCTTAATAAGATTCACAGACACACACTTTCCACCCTGTCGGAAGAGGATCGAAAAAAACCCAAAACCATCCCTGATATCTTTTGCCCTTCATATGAAAACTATCTATCACCCATTTTGTAATAGGATTTAGAAATCCCTAACAGAAAGCCTTTGTCATCGGATTTTTCCAGGAAGCGTAAACAAGAAGGATAGACTTTTTTTTCCATATTAAATATCCTTTGTTTCTTGATGCCGTTGCTGCCATTCCAAGTGTATCAGAGTTACTTTGGCTTTTCTGTCACTGTTTCTGTGTTCGGTCTTTGATACAGCTTCATTATTTTGCTGTCGTGAAGTTTTTTCCAAGTATTCTTCTCCAGGATGTAGTCATGATTGGCGTAAAAAATAACACGGGTTTTAGCAGCATTCTCAAAATAGTAGTTAGAGTATTTTGCATAGTCATCAGTCATGAATCCATATGCAGACACCTGAGAACAGAAACAAAACAGAGATGGTGGAGATTTATTCAAACCAAGAAAAGATTTGTTAAAACCAAATTTTGACATTTTGAGAAGTACATTTTTTTTCAATTTCTTGTCAAGAGATGTACATGAGGATCGTTACCAGGTCTGTTCAAAAAGTGGAAGCAACAGTCTGCAAATGCTTAGCTTAGCTTAGCTTAGCTTAGCATAAAGACTGTAAACAGGGGAAACTGTCTGCCTGGTTCAACCAGTCAACCATCACCTCTAAAGCTCACTAATTAACACAAAATCTCAGAAATTTCTGTGGAATAACAAAATTTTAAAACAAAATTTTTGACTTAACAGTGTGTTTTAATTCACATTATTGAAGAAAATCACTGCACTTGCATTAGAAATGCAAATAATCACAAACATAATCAGACTAACAGGCCTTGGGTAATAGACAGAATAAACAAACAATTCATAACACGTTTATTTGTGAACTTTAGAGGTGCAGATGGCAGCTGCTCCTCCTGCTTCCATTTTTTTATGCTAAGATAAGCTATGCTAATTGCCCTGTTGACAGAGATGACAAATTTTTTTTCTAATTAAACTTGCAGAAAAGCAAATAAGCACATGGTTCTCAATAATCAACTATTCTTTTAATGGTAGTAAACAAAAACAGTTTATGGTTCAACAGTGAATAAATTGCTGTTTACTTCCTACTTCCTGTTTAGAGATGTTTATACTAACAAAGTTTGTGTAATAATAACTTACAATGTCGCAGGTGTGCAGAGCCAGAAAGAGAGTGAATGCCCCGTTAGTCGGTCGGACTATCGCCCAGTGTGGAGCATTAAGACTAGGAGACTTCAAAAACCTGTGGGCAATTATTACATACATTAAAACTCAGTCTTTAACTTGTATGACAAGATGTGTAAAGTTTTCTTAAAGGAAGTAAATGAACTGAGGATTTCTATCACTTTAAATTTTAGAAACCTTGTCAACTACGAAGCATTCATTTTTATTTTTATTTTAAAATTTTAGGTGTTTTTTTATGTAGTTTTTGTTATGGGTTTAACTGGGGAGGTCACAAAATTGCTTGCTTGTCGTGTTTTCTAGGGTAACTGTGGCCCCACCTTACAGGAAAAGGAATGTGAAGAATTAATTGTCACTTTCATTATGAGGACATCTACCTTCCCATACGCAACTCCACACAGAGATCAAGCCCAGTGTCAAACTTGTCCAACCGGCTTTGTGGGCTAATAGTCTCATATGGTGTGGCAGGAACCATGCAAAGCTTAAAAGTTTTAAAAACTAATAACAAATCATCTATACATGCTACAATTTTGCAATTTACACTAACATTTAGCCTCAGTTGAGCAGAAAATTTCACATGCTTTGAGCTGGCTGGTGGGAATTTTGAAGTCCATCATTTTTATTTTCAAAATCTGTAAAACTGATAAAATATCCCAGATTTTTTCCTAAATCAACAACAAACTCACTCCATTACATCTTCAGATTGTCCTCCTCAAACAATCCAGCCCGATTTTTTAATTTATTAAAAACTGAGCCCACAATGCATCAAAATGTTTCACCAGCTACTGCAAAGTCTTGCAAAATACATTTCTGATATTAATGGGAAAAAAAGACAACATTTTATTGTCATGGTACGTGTAGTGTGATAAATTTTAGAATTGCATCTTAGAACAGAATTTTTAAAAAATGTTTGAATTGTATCTTCATGTTAGCTGTTGCACTCAATAGAAAATAGAGCATCTCTGAACATCAGTTTGTCATTATGAAGCAGTCAATCTTTGAGAAATAAATAGAGACTTATGGTTTCTCTTCCTCCTCTTCCTCTCTCTCCACTATTTTCTCTTCACCTCAAAATGCCCAAACCTGATCCACGGCACTGCAGCAACAGTAGAGCTTAGTTTTACATTTCAGACTGATTACCAAGACAGGGCCAAAAAGAGGCGGCAACTTGACCTCATTTTCCAGTGCCTTGAGGAATGTGAGCGCTGATGTGACAGGGTGGAGTAGCTTCATTAATGTTTACCTGTTCTTAATGTCTCAGTCAGGTTTCAGTAAGACAAACAAATTACTATAATGATCAGAAATTAAGTCGCTCACTGGTACAGCCTTAGATCAAAGCGTTCAGATGTTTCAGAGTTCACATTTCATGGTCCTGTTTTGTTAGGGTTAGCGTTATTTTTGTTAGATTTTTATGGTTAGCTTCAGCTGTCAGCACTTAAGTAATATCGTGATGAAGGAGTGAGACTCTTTCAATGAGGTTTTGGGTGTGCAGCTGCTCAGATGTATGTACAGAGAGAACAAAGGTCAATAAGCTCTGTTGTATTAGCACATTGTGTGTGTGTGTGTGAGAGAGTCACTGTTTTTCTTGATGAACATGTCAAACAAACAGATTTATTTTCATTTCAGGCAGATGCGACTTTCTTAGAAATGATGATGCCAACTGAACATCATGACTTGTTGTCTCAATCAGGGTTGTTAAACCAGTCAGACCTGCTAAATCCACATCAGCACCTAGGTTTCATGGTCTGCAGTGGCTATTACTGGCTACTAGTTTAGAATTACTGTAGTTCACTGTAACTTGAAGATTCAAAACAAGGCAACTGGACTGTGTTGAGTTTTTTTGGGAAGATATTTCACTTCTTATCCAAGAAGCTTCTTCAGTTCACCAAAAGGCTGATGAAGGAAGCAGATACTTATATTACCGGAGAGGACGACGACAACAACAAAAGAAGGGGAGGGGTTGGAAAATAGAAGCCCATCACGAGAGTCGTTAGCCTGAGTGGCTATAATATAAGTATCTACTTCCTTCACCAGCCTTTTGGAACTAATGTAAACCCAGCTAGGTTGGAGAATAAAGCAATTTGTTCCATACCTCAATGCTCTTTGAAGCCTTTTTAACCCTTTACAGGGCACTCATTGAAATACTTTGAAATTCAAAATTTCAACCCCAGAGTGTTAACTCTCATGGCTTCATGTGTACAATGGCGGGCTCAGGCTGTTGGGACTAATTGAGATGCCTCAGGTCAAAAATGGCTGCAACTCGACCTCATTTGCCTGTGCCTTGAGGATTATGAGCATTGATGTGACTTGATTGACGTTTACTTACTCCTCCTGATGCAGTCAGGCTTCAGTTAGGTAAAATAGATAAAAAAACGAAGAATTACATCATGATATTTAGGGATTGGCACTAAAAGTAGGACTACACCTCTGTGATGAAAAAAAACAAAACAAAGAGACAGCTTTAATTTTACAGCCTTGTGCCGCTCGATGGCTTTCCCAAGAAATTTCAACAAAGACCGGCACATCTCTCACACTGCATGCCTAAGCTGCCAAACAGGGGGGGTTGAAAAAAAAAAAATCTCTCAACATCAAATACTACCAATGTGAGCACAAAAAAACCCCAATGCAAAAATCATGCCATGCATGCACAGTCAATTACCTACATGACAGTCAATACAGAGGCAACTGAACACTGTGTACTACAGTCAAACAGCCGTTTAATTACAACAGACATGCACACACCTGCATGTTTATCGCCTGCAACTTATTACCATTAAAAGGAACCAACTATGAAAAGTACATCATTAATTCCACAAGAATAAATCCATTAAAAATTGCCCCTTGACTGCCTGTGGGTGAAACCAGTGTTATGCTCAAATCCTGGGCTCAGTACAGCAGTCAACGCTTAATACACAGAGACAAGAACAGCATAAACTGAGTCTAACCGATGAAGAGAGATGGAGTAAATGCTATATTGTACAGTAGTTAAATAGTCCACAGGATTAATGATGCAAGTTAGCTACATATCAGTCTGTATCTAAGGTAGAGATAGCAAAACCTGCACACTGCCTGCCCTTACACCAGTCAAATCAACCAATAGGAATGCCTCTGAGGCCCTGGCCATCAGGCTCACCTTGCGAAACCGAAATGCACGTTGCAGGTGCAGGACCAGCTCCGCAGCATCAGGCACAAAAGCAAATTCACTCATCACTACACTATTACAGTTTTTTCTAGACGAGAAGTTGCATGCATCATATCATATCATCAAAGATGAGTTTGCTATTAACTTAAGCTAGATGACATCACTTTGTCTGGCATAAAAAAGCCTCATCATCTTCTGCACGCAATCTTCTTACCTCCTTGCTGCCCCCCAAAATCCACTAGTGCACATGTCAACAGAAATCTGCAGTTATTCTTTCTTTCCACTGTGATCATTGAACTTGTTATTACTGATGCTCTGACTTCATAAACAGTGCGTCTAATGAATAAATTAATCAAGCTTTTTTGATGCAAGTTAGCCATGTTATCTAGGTTACCTCAGCAAGCTGCCATTTATTGTTATCAAGGATACTAAAATGATCATAACTAACCAAAGTTCTGACTGGAAGAACTACTCTGGTAACCTGAGACAACCTTTATATTCAAATTAGTCAAGAATTAATTCCCAAGACAATAGTAAATACAGTTTTTTGTTCTGAAATATCATAGTTGTGTGTGACTTAATATTTTCTTGATCTATGCTTCTTCAAAATCCTGCCAATAAAACTATTGCTAATTTCCACTGAAGAGGGTGTGACATTTACAGAAAATCAAAACTAATGCAATCACCATGATTCAGGATTTACAGACCTGACAAAACTTAATATACTTGTTTGAAAACTGGATATTTGCCAGGCAGTTGAGCAACAATTGTCAATGGTAAGCTTTTGTTGCTTTGTCCCATGCCCATCCCTAGAAGAGCCTGGGACACAACCAACATAACACATTTTCACAAAGTCAGACCACGTGGTACGTAAATGTAGTTTTTGTTTTTGCTAAAAGGGCACATATAAGTTCCAAAATGATCAGAAGTTCATATCTGTATCCTTTTTCCACAAAATGGGGAAAAATGAGAGACTGTACAGATGTGAGAGACCGGCACAGTTTGGGGATGGTATCGTTTATGCATCACAATTGGGAATTTCAGTTTGTGTGTGCTCTTATTCTTAAGGCCAAAGTTCTGAAATGGAGATTTGGGAGGAAAAAAAAAGTAAATGACTCTAAAAGTCAGAGAATATCAGATTTTTTTGTTGTAATTTTTGCGACTTTATACCTGAAAATTCTGATTTTTTTTCCCCCAAACACACTCAAATACACACACATGTACACAGCTTGTCTTATACGTGTGCCTCAGTTGTTAATGTAAAACTACACCCCTTTAAACTATTACAATTGCCTTAAACATCTTGACCAACTTGGTTTGCCAGTCTATATTGTTCTGATTTTTTCCATTTCTTTTCTTCTTTTGATTCCTGGCAGACAGGAAGGGCATTATTTTGTTTTGTTTTGTCAGTTGACTTGGCACAGGTAAGTGCATTGCTGGCACAGGTAAAAATCATCAATGCACCGTTGTCACGAGAGTAAATGACGTACGTGTTTGTTTGCAGAGCAGGAGAGTGAGATCCCATCATTAGTGGTCACTGGAGATGCATGTTAATGCCAGGTGGGAACTGGCTCATAGATCTGCTTCACTCACCAGCCCAAAACAGTGGGAATCCATTTAATGGCTGGTAATTTAACAATTTGGCTTTTGGACAAAAAAGTAAATTTTATACCCTGATTAAATTAAGGCGGCAATAACTCAGTATACAATATTTTTCCGTCACATTAGGCTATGTATGACTACAAACGTGTACTGATATGAAGTCTTCTTATGTCCTTATGTCTGTCTTTGTGGTGGGTCTATGTGGCAGACATCAGCCCTAATGCAGTAGCTTTAGTGATGTGCTTGCCTGTATGCAGGAAATATTGACTTGGACGTAACGCCAAAGGTCTGTCACTGTGCAGCAGCTGCTGCCCACCTCGATGAGGTGCCATAAAAAGTTAGTAAGTGTGGGTGGGTAATGAAAGGAGGCTGACCTGTTCCGTATGTATCTGAGGAAATCCTGGTGGAGAACATAAAAACGGCTTTCATTGTACTGCCCACTGTAAAACGTCCACGGCCTGTGAAGGTAAAGAACAAAATTAAATTGCACTAAAGTAAGAAAAAGATGATGAAAATATAACTTTTGCTACTTCTCATCTGTAATATGCTTGAAAAAGAATTTTGCTTTAGTTAAATTACGTTTGGTTCAGATTCCTTTTCTTTTTTGAATCATATTTTTAATTTATATATACTACAAACTATTTTTTTGTTTGTAAAATCTTAAAAGTAACATAGCTTTTGTGTACACACACACACACACACACACACACACACACACACACACACACACACACACACATACACACATATATAAAGCTATTTATCATGTCAAAACAAAAAATGCTACAGTAATTACAGTGGCACATTTTAGTCAATGTTCATAAACTGGTATTGTAAAAAAAAAAAAATCTTAATAAGTAACTTTAAGTGCCAAATTTACAAGAGTTCATTGTTGCTGGTTGCAGAGCTTCATAAAGTACATTTATGACCTTTGCCTCTACATATATAAACACTGATTTTGTGAATGTTTAACATGACTTAAAATGATCATAAATTGTACAAACTGATGCCTCCTACTTGCACTTATCCAATAATAAGTCAAAAATTAAATATTAACCGACATCAGATATTAGACTGCGTGGCCTTTGTACAACAGGACATGCTGTATATGTGTTTGTAGTTAATAATCACCTTTGATTGTGATATTGGCCGGCTCTGACCCTCTCTCCTTTGAGAAGACCCTCGAGCCAATAGAAATCTCTCAGCCCCTCAGGAATCATCACGAATATTATGCCCTGTCAAAAGGACAAAAGGAGGAGAACGGCAGATGAGTGTGTGTGTGAGTTTGTGTTTGGGTTGGACATCATTCAAACACTAGTCCAATAAGGTTCATTTGGTCTTCTAATGTATATATATATAAGGTTTCTTTTATATCAGACCAGTGTAGTTTTTCCTAGCTGAGGAAGACTGCAGGAACTAACAAACTACACTGGTCTGATATAAAAGACACCTCTTACATGTTATCATTCAAACACTGTTGTCATTTGGGTTTTAGTACCGTGTCATTGGGGACAGATTTATATCCATACTTCTTGAATAAATAAGGTGACATGGTGATGGAGTGAGCTGTGTGAACAAACACCGACGTTCTGTTTCCTACATCTTCCTCGTGACCGTTGATAACTGCACCGTTCATCCTGTGACATTTAGATGAGAGATTTATTTAAATCTTTATTTACTTAAAAATCATCAATATGATGCCAAAAAAAAAAAGAATCTGAAACAAGTGGATTCAGATAGTAACTTTTCACCAGCCGGATGTTTTACAAGTTAAATGTAAGATCAGGCACGTGACATCTAATTACATTTTAAACAGCATTTCTGCAAACAAACAAACAAAAAAATCACATAAAAACACTCTTGTTTTGAGACATTTCTACTGTAAAAACCTGAATTTCACATTTTGTAAGGGCAAGTGTGAGTTTAAGGCTAACAGAAATTAGTTGATTAAATAAATAAAACACAAAAAAAAAGAAAAAATACCTAAAATTTCAGACTCACAGTGTGTGTATTTCTGAAATTCCTTGTCTAACACCTTGCTTATGTTAGCTTTGAAACGCTTTAAGACAATAAGCCAAACCTGAGGCACCTGGCTTACAACAAAACAAGGAAAACTGAATGCATGGCAATAAAAAAAGAAAACTGAAATAAATGAGAATGGGTTTGATTCCAGTAAATTAAGTAAAAGTGAACTGTACATTTCTGCAATACATTAATGCACATGTACTGAGAAGAGAATACTTGCTTTGACCTACAGTAAATATTGCTTTGCAGGTCGGGATAAATGTGTCGGTGAAAATGCCACACATTCATTAACTCAGTTCCCCTAAGGACCGTTTGTTTACAGTAAACTTTGCTCCTCTTTTATGAGGGCGTGCAGATTCAGATGGAAAGATTAAGTTGGAGTGTTTTGCAAGACCTGACATCAGTTCTTCAAGGTGATTTCTCAATTTTCAGCCTGTCTGAAAGAGAAGGCGAATTTCTACGTCTCTGATACTAAAAGTAAACAAGAAGTATTGGTGCTCTTTCAGCAACGTTATATTATATTTATATTATATTTTACATGAGTGACAAAAAGATTTGATTCAGCTGCATTTTCTCCTCTCCTCGTCTCATTAAATCATATCTAGTTTAAAAAAGACATTAAAGTGAATTACAAGTTCAGACAGGAAGTTTTTTAGCATACCAATGTCAAAGATATGGCAAGTTATAATGATATATAACTCAATAAATACTCATCTATCATTAATCACCCGTGAAGCTGGTTTTTAAAGCTAAGTGGGAACTTACAAATAAACTTTACCAGCTTGTCTTTTCCTCCTTTCTTACCGGAAAACATAATCATGAGCATCAATTTCTTTCCCCATTTTAGAGTTGTTGAGGATCCCGGCAGTGCCAACAACAGCACAGCGCACACACCCATCACCGCCTGGTTTTGGGTGGAGTAGAGGCTCTTTAGGCTTTTGGATCAACTTCACTGCAGCCATCACATCTGCAAATCCACAACCCACCCAAAAAATGAATAATGCAAAAGTCCTACAAACAAGATGCTGAAAAATAAAAATAAAAGCAATCTCAAAGTAAAACTTTTTGGCATATTGTACATAACTTGCGATTTTGTTAGCAAATGTGGTAGATTCTGATTATTACTTGATAATGAAATAATAACCCTTTTAATTGATATGGTGAGCAGAAATTTGACAGATTTAGAAAATACGCCTATGCCTGATCTCTCTTTAAATAGTGCAATGGCTTTGCTTGTGAAATTTCATTGAAAAGGTGTGTTCAGTTCACATTCAATGTATGACAGTATTTGTTGCCAAGACAATGGAATTCATGGTTTGGCAATATCAAAAAGATGGCAAAGGTGTGGTATCAAAGAAAAGCACAAATCAAATAGACATCACACAGAGACATTGCTAAACAGCCTGCAAACACTTGATATCCGTCTCACACAGATACAGACCAACACCCACCGTCATATTTGTACTCCATAAATCCAAAAGGATTGTTAAAATGTGAAAGCCGGTTCCACTCGCTCATGTTGATGTTGTCTTTGTGCAGAAACAGACGTATGTTGTGAAGGAAAGCCTTCTTAAAACTCTCATCCTGAGAGTTTCGCAGGGACTGGGAACATGTCTGAAAATGCAGTGTGAAATTTTATATAATTACATAATTTCAAGAGGGGGGAAAAAAAACATAGAAAAAGTGATTTCTACTGTGTTCTTTTGTCTAAAACCAGTTACTTAACAAAGGCTCCGTTAAACTGGAGAGACAGCAGGTTAAACAAGGTGAATCAGTCAGTCATGACTCATATTTATACAGTTAAGTCGTGCAGATCACTGAAGCAGAAAGCAAGCGAAAGAAAAAATCCATGTGTATCCCATCAATAACAAAACTTAACAGACACCAGCCCTGTTTACCCACCACATCCACAAAGTCAGTACATTTCTTTGCTTAAGGTTTTATCCTGTCTTAACATGCTCACAGAATGTCTGGGTGGAGCATCCTGGTTATAAACGTCCTCAAAATCCCACTGTGGAAGCTTTTTGAAGGATTTTTTGACGAGGATGGCCATGGGAGTCTCAGCAGCGAGCGTAGAGGTATTCATTTGATCAGGCTTTTGCTTTGACACCGGGATTGTTTTTGTGGTAACAAATATGTTAGAGCTTCCTCTCTTATTGCTGGAGTTCACAGCACCGTCATAAAAAACACCCTCATGTGTGTAGTTGTTTTTGCTCAACACAGTAGTCCAGCTAAGGGGAAAAGTTGAGAAAAAAAAGCAATGGATAGGACACAAAACAATTAGCAAGATAATATTAAAATGACTAAAATGCCTAACCTGTAAATGTGATAAAAAATATTTGTTTAAAGACAAATTATCAGAATTTGCGACTGAACACATAAATCTTACTGTAAGATTACTTTATGCCTGTGCAGGTTCTCATTCATCCAGGTCATGATTATCTTGAAGAATCTTTATGCATAATATTCCTTTGAATAATTAAAAAAAAACTCACCTGATGCTTTTTGATAAAGTTCCCCAGGATAAAACAAAAAATGACATTGCAGTAACAACCATGATTACAAGCAGCAGAGTAAAAATCCTGGGGGATTTGCGCTCCATCTCTGAGAACTGCAGGCTTCACTGTTTGTGGTTTGCTTTACCTTCCTGAATTCATACCCCAAAAGCCACCAGAAGTATGTTTTGCACCTTGTCACTAAGAGTGACTGGGCAGGACTACTACGTAGTTACTGATGCAGGGCCACGCCATAAAATGTTAATCTTAGACACACATACACACACACCTTTACAGTGGTTCATAATGAGGTTTATTACGCCACGGAGGGAGAGTCATAAAACTTTCCAAGATTTTTTTTGCCTAACATTGAAGTTTAAAAAAAAAAAAAAAAAAAAAGTTATTTGTGACAACTTAACTTTTTTTTAAAGTTCTTTTATTGTAAAATAAAACTAATTAATCCCTTTTGGTCCTGCACGTAGGTAGCTAAAGCATCCTGCTCTCGGTTGATGTAGCTGAAGTTTCTTTGGTCTCATGTGGACGACAGGTGGACTTGACGGCAACAAAATAACAAAATAAACAAAGCATATAGTCACAATAAAAAGAACTGGAGTGGTTGTTGAGTGGATGTCTCAGCTTTGTCGAATACTGTGAATGAGTTTATCAAAGTATTTTTGGTGTACTGGAGTCCTTCAGTAGTGCTTGAAGATTAGAGATTGCCATAAGAGGCTGAATTGCAACACCAAGAGTCAGAGAGGAGCCTCAGATGGAGTAAAGTCTGAGCTGCTCCTCCATGTCTCCCTCCGAAACCTCCCCAAATGTCTCCTTGTTGTCTTTCAGCAGCTGGAAGATGGCAGCCAGCTGCTCACGTTGCACCCTGGGAAGACACATGTCAGAAAAATGGTGTGAGGTGAGAAAGAAACCAAGAAATCCTGCACACTATTGATCACTTCTGCAAACTTTATTAAATACATAACAACAACAGTGCAGTAAATTATATGGACCAGAAGATGCAAACAGCTCCTCACAGCCTCCATACATGAAGGTATATAAGCTCCCCTCAATGTCAATAAAAAACCCCACTGAGCTTTTCTAATTCTATGTACATAACATATAATTTAGCATGTGGATGAACCAATATAGAGAATATAAGTGAATAGTTCTACATTTTAAGGCTATTTTGGGGATTTCCATACATGGCTTTAATGTCTTTACAGTGAATATAAAGCTACCACTATTAGCCACCTAGCATAAAGACTGGAAACAAGGAGAAACAAACAGCCTGGATCTGTTTAACAGTAACAACATCCATCCAAAGATTATTAATTAACCCATTAAATGTTAATTATTAGTTATTTTTTGTTTAAGTAAGGGGTACAATAACTTCCTGGATTCTCTGCAACCATCTCTCCAAGCTAAAACTCTGACACACAAACCTCATAAATACTTTTTTCAAATAATTTTTTTGGAGATGTTTTCTACGTAAATATTCTTATCTTTAGGCAGAGGTACGCTAGCTTTTTACCTGCTCTCCAGTCTTTTACGCTAAGCCAAAAAGTTGCTGGCTGTGGCTTCATATTTATTGTTAGATTTGAGAGTATTGTCACTAATCTCATTTATTGCTCTGCAGGAAAGCCAAAAAAGTCTTACAATGTCCAACTGCTGCTTTAAAAGGACCATAAAGTGATTAACAAAGCGAGTGCAAGTGATAAAGAGTCTATAGCTTTTTCCTTCTCAATGTTTTTGAGCCAATAAAATCCATCAATAAAACTTTCTGATGTGCTAAAACATTTATAGTCATGTTGGGAAGTTCAAGAGAAGCTTAAACCAGCGTCTTTTTTTTTTTTGCACAAATCACCACCTTCAGCGACACACTGCTAGTAAACAACAAGAGGAGACTCATGAGGGACTGACATGACAAAAGGCAAATTTAGAGACTTGACAGATATAAGTTAATAATTCAGCGACAACAAAACACGTCACACCCAGCGGAAAGTGCTACAAGCCAATGTGATGTGTGAGAGAGAGATCCTGTTTTGTATTTAATGACTGTGTTTTATAGTTTTATTGATTCTCTTGGCAATCACGGCTTCATTTAAGACAAGGAAAACAAGGATACATATGTGTCCAAAACCTCCACTTCTCCAGCTCAAGCTCTTGGTTCCTGTGTGAATGAATAGTTTTTTAAGTGGCTGCCTTGTCAGCATAAGTCCCAGTGTTGTGTCACACCAGCTCCCCCCTGTGGCAGAGCAGAGGATTGTCCTCAGAGGATTAACTAACACTCTTCAGTTAGAGGTGACGACAATCAACACCTGCTGTGACACCTGAGAATCACACTCTAATGTGGAATAATGGGGTCAGCTGGGGGGGGGGGATTGTGTGTGTGGGATCAGGTGAGCAACACTGCACAGGTACATCAGTCGCTTCATGGCCACTTGAGGATAAAGAGCTGATGAGGTGAAAATCACTGCTGATGTCGAAACTGAGAAAAACGGCATTTGAATGGTTTTCACATAATGGCCAGAAAGTGACTCCCCTGAGGCAAACAGGTGAGAATAACTCATACTTTACCACAAATCTGCTTCTTTTTCAGGCTCACAGACAGTTAAAGTCTGCGTTGGAGTGTATCCTGAAATGAGAATAAGAGCAGGTATGCAGATTATAGAAAATAAAAAAAACGTTAAACTTGTCCGTCCTCCACTTCTGTTTTTATAACCCAGCAGCCACCCGACGCTTTGGGTGGTTTCCTTAAGTCTCGTGTCATTCATCCGTCAGCTAATGCCTGGCAAAGACTCAATCTCGCCTTACTCAGTCTAGCCAGCAGCTAAAGGTGGAGAAAGACGCTGAGTGTTATAAGAAGAACACACAAACACACGTGAAGGCGGCGCTGGGAAGATTAGATGGAAGAAGAAGAGGACAGAGGGCAAGAGAAGCTACAGGGAAACGAAAGGACTGCATGAAAATAATGTTTGAATTATTTAAGATAAGAAGATCCTCCTGCAGGCAAACAGTTTGCTATTTGTTTTATTCATCAGATAGACCACTGAAGCATAAGGTCTGATTCAGAACAAATTAGATGTTTTAGGGGAAAATGCAAATTCTCCTGTTCGTTTTAATTTGCAGTTTTGCTGAGGCGGCCAATCAACTGATGTGGGCCAATCAGAGCTGAACAACCCTGACAAGATGGGAGTCAAAAGGTGTTAAGATGCATTTTTAAATGAGCAAACAGTCTCAGACCAGCTGAGAAATCTGCAGTAATCATCACGCCACCTGGTTTGGTCTGAAATTCCCCTCAAAGGGATCTCAGGTCAAAATCATCTGCCTCAATGCATTATATGAAACACATCTTACTTTAGAAAACTATCTTGTACCTTTCAAATATTCTTATATTGCATTCTAGGAACTTCTGCACATTTCTGTAAAGCTTTCTCATATATTTAACTGCATTATTTTTAAGTGTTTTTAGAACTTTTTTCCTCACTTTTTATAGTCATTTCTCTGTTGAAATGTATTGACTTGCATCACTTGCTTTTTATGTTTCTTTGTTTATTGTTATAATCTCCAATGCAATTCCTTGTGTGTGAAAATCTAGTTATTCTGATTCACAACTTAATTGTTCTTATCAATAGCTTATAATCTGGGAGGGAGTCATATCAGAAAGTTGTACCCATATTTATTTATTTTTTTTGCACTGACCTCTGCTCCTCCTCCAGCTCCTCTTTGGACATCATCATTTCCAAGTGGTGGGATCGTGCCTTTCCTGGGATGTACTTCAGGGAATTGTTTTCACTTGACTCCAGTTTATCTGAAGAAAACAGAGTAAACATTGTTTAGAAAAAGGAAACAAACAAACATTATGTATCTATTTTTGATTATTTCAGTTTAAGTGTTTCAAAGTAAATAAATGTGCTCACTGTTGATCTCTGGGCTCTCTGTGGCTCCTTCAGTCTGGGGATGAGAGAAAGCGCACTTTAGGAGCTCCTTATCAGAGAGCCCAATGAATGACCTCCGACCCCTCCCGAAGGAGGCCTCGGACGAGGAGTCTACGTCTAAGCTCATGGATGTGGAGGAGGAGTGCTCAACTGGTGCTGACAGTTCCTCAGTGTGAGGGTGGGGTTGTGCCTCCTCCTGTCAGTGAATTAAGGGGGTCAGGTGAGGAGAATCAAACCATCATTTCTCACAGGTTTTTCCCCCAAAAACTTACACAATGAAGATATTTTCTTAATGAAAAATATCCGTGTTCATCCTTTTGTGGCAGGGTTTGATTAAAAACTGCTGCAGGGATGTTTAGTTTAAAAGAAAAAGCTCAAAACAAATAATTTTTACTCCTCCTGTTACCTGGTTTCCTCACTTCTCCTGGATGCTGATCTGGGCTACACCTGACTCAGGTGTGAGGTGGAAAAATCAGGGTTAATTTTTCATACTTTGCTCCCTTTGAGTGTTGATCTGACTTCTCTGTCCCTGCCCTGTTTTAGTCCAGCTTGTAGATCCCCTAAATGAAGACACCCAACTATCCTCAAAAGACATTAGAGAGGCTAAAAACGGGCCAGTGGGGGGGTCACGACTGTTACCTAAGTGGTGTGTGGAGGCGGCTCATCTGGCCAGCTTCCCACCAGTTTATGGTGCTGAAGTGTCATCTTATTATTATTTTATTATATTACTATTATCAAAGGTTTTCTTGACAAATTTCCTGGTTAATTTATCAATAAAAATACACACATACCGTATGCACAGGTTGAATTGCTCTGCATGATTTAAATTCCCTAACTGTGCATAAAGCTAAGATGCTGCTTACAAGTTAAGGCCTCTGTAGTAAAGATAATCCACAGATGTAATACGTAAAATCAAAAAGTGCTGTTACTTTTAATCTGGCTATAATTCAAGGTTGTACATGCATGACCTTTACTTGGAATTGAGTCATTGAGGTCTTGTGACCTTTACTTACTCTAAATACTCCCTCCACTCTTGCTTAGGATTTTATAAATAAATGTATCATATTTTTTAGTTGCACATTGAAAATTTTCATTGAATTAAATATCTTATAGATAGATAATTGCTTTTTTTTAAAATAAATTTTGATACTTGATTGCACTGCATTTAATTTATATTCTAATCAAGAACCTTTAAGGGTTCAGGTGTTTAGGTGTTTCCATCATAGCTTTGCAGCTTTTGCTGGAGAATTTGAGTCCTTCCTCCAAAGCTTACTGGACATGCGGCCTAAACTGGATGTTAGTGGGAGGGAGAGTCAGTAAAACAGATTAAGCGAGAATAGAGTCATAAAAACACAATAACAAACCATCCAGACCTCTCTTTTCACTTACTGAGAGCACAGATTTCACTACATCCCAGTGGTCGTGTGAGCTCCCGCTGATCTCACACCAGTCGTCCTCCGCCTCCTGCTTCTTCTTGTCCGGTACATGGCCGTTCAGCCTCGGCCCCGGTTGGTCTAATCCCGAGTCTGAACCGTCTCCTCTGAGTCCGAAATAACGCCGTGCGTTTGCAAAGTCGGCTGAAGACGAAGAGCCGTTAAGTAGCGATGTTGCAACCACGATGGCGAGGAGCGTGAAAATAGCAGCTGATAATATAAAAGTTAAATCCATGGCTGATGTTTAGATGCTGCGACTCTTCCGTCTTTACTGTCTGTTCACATGCATTCACTCACACTTGTCCATGCCGCTGCTGGTAATAATCCTTTACTAACAACAACGCTAACGAGTTGCATTTACGTGATACGATAGCCTACAATCTCCTCTCCGGGGCAGGACGTCACATCCTCCGGCCCCGCCCCCAATATACCCCGGTGTTATATCTTCAGATCGCCCTCACGGTCGGGCAGGTCAGGTGTGGCTGGCACGGCACGCTGCAACGTGCCTCGCGCTTCACTTTTCTGCGCCGTTAATCCCATCAGTGTGAGCGTGCCGTACTCACCGGGAGACCGAAATGGTTTGTGACAGGACCCGTGTAGCTGCAGGCTGATGGAGCCAAACGGGGTTTACAGAAAAAAAGGTGCAGGAGGAAACGTGAGCTCACCTGAGGACGCACCTTTCCGGTCACTCTTAAGCAGGAAGAATAGAGCCTGTTGTTAGCAATAAACAAAAAGGAAGAAAAACACATTCGGTGTCTTAATTCGAAATATTATGTCACCGGCACATTGTGAACATTTAGTGAGATTATTAGTTTTATTATATGAATCCTTTGCAAACACCGAATTTCTTTGTTAGTGGCGTGTCATTATTCGTCAAAATAAATTTTTTAAGTGCAAAATCTCTTATTTCCGGTCTCGTGTAGCATAGTAGATATTTGGCTCTATTTCACGTATTTCAGTTCAAGAACGTGGCGAAAGAACGAAAATCTTGCTTTATAGATTCGGAGACATGTGAAACACTTGGGGACATCTTATTCGCTACTGGTGTATTTTTTTACACAACACTTTTTACAAAAGATCGGTAATTATTTTAAACATACATTACGTTCTTATTTAATGTTTTTTTTTAAAAATGATTTGCACCAATTAACTACAAAAAAGTTAATGTAACATTTATTTTGTTTTTACATTGTGACGCAAGGCATGCTGGGACGGAGGACTTTCTTTGCTTTATATATATTTTTTAATTTTCGCCGCTACACTTGATGCATTAATCAAAGTGCAACTGTACTTACAGACTCCAAAGTCACAGACGGAGTACTTCATATCGTTTGTAGTAATATTTAAATTTAATGGAGGGCAACTGAGCATTACTTTAAACTTCTTTTCCACATTTCAAGGGGAAATATTGTCCTTTTAGCTTATTGGCCTACATTGATATCCTTTTATGATTACTTTATTTGCTTTTTCTTAAAGCACATTCAGATCAACAAGACAAAACACAAAGAAACAAAGACATACTGGTTTTAATCGACGATCTGAGTAAAATTTGGTAAGATTTTTAAAAATAAAACTCATAACTGCAATTAATCACCTGTAATATACTGTGATGCCTTCCAGTGAACAAACTCTACTGTAGCTAAAATATTAAAAAATAATTTTATTTTGAATCAAACTTGCTGTACTTTTCACAAAAATATCAAATTATTGCATTAAAAAACAGAAGATGGGATATCTATGTTCATCAATATGTACTTTTTATGTCAATATTTTTATGTATCAATATTTCAGATAAAACTGCGTAGGAATAGTTTGAACATTGGCGCAGTCTGTAGCTTCTGTAGTTCCAAATTATTGCATGTGATTCACAGTGACCAACAGGAAACCAAGAAGAGAGCCAGATATTTAACACGTAACCGAGATTGATCTGTGAATTTTGATATCTTCCTTAATATCCTGTTTGACAAATGATGAATGTACTCCAATAAAACACCTGGGTTGTTACTTACTACGAAGCAGAAACCACTGCTGAATTGCAAAAAGAGTAGATGTTCAGAAATATGTATATTTAAAAGCATGACAAAATGTACACTGGCAACTTGTTTGTAACAAAGATGTTTATTTGCATTCACCTGAAGCAATTACAAGACAGTTGAGAGGTTCACAAAGGAATGCAATACACAAAAATTATCCATAAGGCAGCCTGGGCCGCCCTTTAAACCCTTCACTGGGAGTCACGCTGGACCCCATTTTTAAAAGCGAGCAAAACCAGTTATCAACAGTGGATAAACCACAGAGGGGGGAAAAGAGGAGGGAGAAAAAGAGAAAAAGGAAGGAGGAAGGAATCTGTACAGCACATGAGGGGAAGAAGAGGTCACAAGACAGGAGAGGATGGTTGATCTGCCACACCTGTGATCTTACAAACCGGCAAACAGCAGCGGAGGGTCGAGCCCCGGAACAGCGCCGGGCGCTCAGCACCGCAACACGCCACACCATGTCACCACCGCACTGCACCGCATCTTAACAGCTAACCAGCATTACTCAACTGCTACACAACTGCGCCTAGTGCACAAAAGATACACAAGAAAGAGGGTTAGAGTCATAGGAAAGCAACTTTTACTAGACAGAAAAAAATAAGAAAAGAAAAAGATTTTACAGAAAAGAAAATACTATGCTGCCGGATTAGCAAGTCACAAATTAAGTGGCATTGTGATTCTTTAATATGTGGCTTTGATGTCACTGTACACTAAGTCAATTTTCCAATAAGCGTGGTGAAACGTGGCCATAAAGGCTCTGAACATCCAACACAACACCTTTTTCTAATAAAACTCTTTCATTTCCATCTAGAAAGAGTATTTGACAAGGAACTGCATTAAAAGAAAGTGTAGTTAATTCAAATTAAAATTTATTAACAAGTATAATTTGATCAAATGCAAAAAATATCTTATTTTTAATGAGGAAAAAAACAAAACAAAACCAAAAAACCAAGAATTACATCTTAGAAATCTCTTCCAGTACGCTCAACTTTACAAACAATGATTACATCAGTCACAGAAATTGTTCAGGCAAATCAAGTCAAATGAAACATTTAAAACATTTTAGACCAAGCTCCAATAACCTTTCAGTCTGCATTCAGTGGTAATTGTGGAGTCCATGCGCTCGATGTGGGACTCTTCCTGGTGTCCTCAAAGGTTCAATCATTTGAGATCTGGAAGGAAAAGACAGAACAGAGTTGATAAGAGAGAAACATAAAAGGCTATTTTCACCCCTGCAGCTGACCTGGATATTTTAAAGCAGTACTGGTTAGATCTCCTTTTCCCTCACACTAACATTTATCACACTGAGCTTTTTTTAGGGCTTCTATTTTAGTACATTATGCCTAACATTTCAAGTCATTTTCACATGTTTAAGCACCTTTCCTGCCCCCACTCCCCCCCATCAAAAACAAACTAGCTCTAACAAGACTAACCCTCGGCATATGTGAAGAACAAACCTCAGGTTTCCGTTCCCTTTGTGAGAGGCGGATGAAACCACAGGCACAGGTGGGAACAGTGCTCAGTGAATCTGCCTGTGATCCCAGTGAACGTACCTCACCACACCACCTCATACACCAACTGACAGCCCGAACCACCGCCATGACGACCTGCTCCATAGCAACCACCGTTGCCTGGGTGACCTGCTCCTTAGCAACTGCCATCGCTCTCGGCAACAGGCAGGTCACATGGGCGGGTCACACACTAACTGCTCTCACACTGCCACACCCCCATCTCCTCCTCCTCCCTTTGCAAACAGGGCTCCGCAGCTTGGAGGAAAGAATTCCACATTTAGGTGAACGTTTTGAGTGAAGCACCCCACGTCCCTCCCAATGCACACTCACATGAGTACAAATGTAATTAATACCCAATGTTGAAATAACTTGATACAACAGGTCCGATCAACCAAAATCTGGATTTACCTGTGTGTGCTTTACATGAGCTGAACATACAGTGAAAGTAAGGCACACACAGAGCTAGGATTGTAGACGACATCAGTCTCAATCCCATCTCAATTTCTAACAAACATTTGGGGTTCTGCAGACTTTATTGCTTGAGTGCAGATAACTTATACAGCACCAAGACTGCAGGATAATGGCCCTAGTGATGGCCGACAGCCATCTAAGATATAATATGTAAAGCAAATTACATAATCCACCCCTTCCCCTGTGTACCGTCATATTGTATCCAAGGGCTGTTTATTCTGCTCCGTTGTCCTCTGGAGTTTTAAGCCTGCTCTTGGATTTGGACCTGGACCTGGACCTGGACTTAGACCCTCTGTTGGATGGTGGGGTTCGACTTCTGGACTTGGACCGGGAGCGGGATCGAGACCTGGAGGGAGACTTTGACTTGCTCCGTCTGGGAGTTCTGGACTTGGACTTAGACTTGGACCTAGACCTAGATCTGGATCTGGAGTAGGAGCGGGACCTGGAGCGGCTGTAGCGGTGGCGGCTCCTGGATCGGGAACGGCTTCTGCTCCTGGAGCGGCTGCGGCTACGTCTGCGGCGTCGAGGACTGGCTGAACGGCTGTGGTTAATGAGAGGAAAACTTAAGTGAAACACCAAGAGCACACCAAAACAAGATGGAGACCAACAACAGCAAACAATAAATAAATAAAGTAATAAAAGTTGTTAGCACACTGCCAAGATGCTTAGTCACGCTTGCTGACTTCTATCTTATTTGTTGCTCCGGGTACAGCAACAAACAAAAAAAATATAAGCATTCATTGAAAAGATTATGGTTTTTTCTATTTTAAAGATTGCTAGGTACATTTAGGTACCTAACTTTGCAAAAATATGTCAGAATAGAGGTTTTTCTAATGCGGAAACGCTACATATCTATTTACTCATCTGAGTGAACGGCCCCCTAATCTAAGAGCTGCTCAGAGACAGCTGCACTGTAACACTATGACTTAAGTGTTTGTTCATATCTGGATTACGGCAGATAGGTATGCAGAACAAACTAATCATCGCAGTAAAATAAAACGCCAACGAATAATTTAAAATTAATAACCACTTAATATAAAACTTTCATAATAATGACTTGTATCTACCAATAAACTCACCAAGCCATAATAATTTTTGTTTGGTCCTGTTAGCATGCACCATGTGCTTACATGTCTTGCAAAGCTAACCGCAAACGTGCTCCTCAACTAACCCGTACTAATTTTACCTCCTACTTCTGCGTCCGTACCCTCCATATCTGCGTTGCGGTGCGCCTCTCCTGCTGTACATGGAGTCCGGAGGTCGTCCATAGCGGGCCATCTGCACCCGAAGCTCCCGCCCGTCAAGCAGCGCGCCGTCCATAGCGTCCATGGCGTCCTCGGCGTCACGCTTATCGAGGAACCGCACGAAAGCGAACCCGCGGCTCTCCTTGGTGTACCTGTCCCTGGGAATATACACATCTCCTACACGGCCATACTTTTCAAAAACGCGGCGCAATGTCTCGGGCGAAGTTCGATAAGTGAGGTTGTCCACTTTCAGGGAGGTCATCCCCTCAACGTCTGGCGGCGGCCTTCCGTAGCTCATTTTTCTTCCTCTCCAAGCAACAGAGAAGGCTGGTTCAGACGAAAACCGTTAAACCCTTCCGTTACCCGAATCGGCTACTGCTCGCTTACAACCCCCCCAGCTAGTGTATTCAACCTAAATTCGGTCTAATTTTTTACTTGTTTGGCCCTAGACGTTCTCCTTACCGCGCTGCTTTCACGTGAAATGGCGGCAATAAAGCTCCTCTTCCTCTCTACATTGCCCTCCGCTTGGCCTCCTCTGATTGGCTGCTCGACTGTTCACTTTTCCGTGCAGTAGCAGTTACACTGCCCTCTGCAGGCGAGGAGTTGTAAGCGACTACAATTTTGGACCGTTATTCCGCCTTTGTTCCCACTAGTTTCACCAAAAAACATCATACTGACTATTTAACATAAGTTAACAGTCACGTGTCTACTTTTTCAACTCCAGACATTTTTTGCTTTAAATATTTCGTCGTTTAAACTTTCACAGATTGATTTTTTTTTTTTTTTTTGCTACTTGTTGCAAAAAATAGCTTTTTGTATTGTTGCGAGAGTCTCTCCCATTGTTGAGCTAAATTATAGCATCTTCACCCATGTCCAAGGGATAATGTTGTTCCTCTTAGGTGTGTACTCCACAGAGCCGTCCTCCCTGCACTGCAGTCAGCACTACTCGCACTATTTGGCGTAGGAAGGTCACGTTACAAAGCGGGTCGGCACTAGCTGCTGCCGGAGAGAGGAGGACTGCGCAAAAAACCACGGCCCGGATTTGTGCCTGACTGACGTCATGTGGAGCCACAGACCTCTTTGACAGGATCCAACAACGAAAAGCACCGGGGGATATATGACCAACATCTATCGGACCGGGAGATGTCGACGAGCACGTCGCCGTTTTGTGCCACATACTCGCCCGTGAAGTAAAGCCAAGGGACGGAGATTGCGCTCGGCTCGATTGTGCGATTGCGCCGCACCATGAGAACGCTTATCCGTTATTAAAGGGACTCCAGCGGCTGTTTTCTGCCTCAAAAGCGAGCCGCACGGTTGACCGGGGGAGGGATAAGCAGCCAGAGAACAACTACTAATCCTCAGGACGGTCACATTCACGGCGGGGCTTGGACCCGACAGGAATGGACAGGGCAGCACGAACTGGATTAAATGATAGGGAATAAAGGAGACGCCGCGAACAAAGCGAACCTGAAGTGTAATGCCCGTTAACCCGTGTGGTCTTTATTTGACTGGAAATGGGAGCTTTAACGAGCAGACAAAACATAGGCGTGGAAGAAGTGGACATCCCGTCCAATTCGGTGTACCGTTATCCACCGAAATCTGGTAAGTCATCAAACAACAGGTCACACTAGGGGCGAGTATCGGTTACATGCTTTTATAAGCTTACTGCAGATGATTTATTATGTGTTTTTATGGGGGCAAATGAAAAGTAGCAGAGACATCACCATCAAAATCATCACCATCATACCTTGACAGGCCTACTATAGGGCATTTCAGCCTTTAACCTGGAGGAACTACCTGTGGAGAGAGAGGAGGACCAATACCAGGTTTTTCTGTGCCTCCTTTCATCTTAATTTCCCTTTAACATATACATTTAGCCTCTAACTCATATCTGTTTATTAGAGTTTATCGTGCATTATAATTTATGTCTGGCAATGCAACACTGATGTAGTGTTACTGGAGGGAAACAGTGACATATTTACACCGGGAATCCCCCCTGATACACATGTTTATAGACGTTAACCTTGTATTTTAATTTATTAAATATCTTGTTTTGGCCCTTTTGACATCTATGAGCATCCGTTAATAGAGAGCTGGATTTGTTTTGGCATCAAATTGCCTTAGTCAGTCTGCAAAATTGAACAAGTCATACTGAATCCCCCAGAGGATGCAAATATAGACCAACATCCCCATCAGCAGTAAAGATTTTTCATCTATTAGCGTTACTGAGTTCTATATAAAAATAGGAATCCAGCTAATTATTATGAGTATTTTCCTTTTATTTGTAGATTCTTTGAATCTGCATTAATTTAAAGAAAATATTGCTGAGACACAATTTCTGCAAATCTCTTTTTGGCTGCAGCGACTAATTATTTTCATTACTGCTAAATCTTTAAGATATTTTGATCATTTATTCTATAAGACATTAAAAATAAATCAAAACATGTCTGGTATGGAGAGCGCCATCAATTTCTTAGTTGTTAACTTATTCTTTGGTCAGTGATTTCCTTACTAAAATTACATTGTTTTACCTTTATTTGCTTTAAGCAAAAATGAAAACAGATGCATTTGAAATGTTTGGCTTATTTTTAAAAAACATCAAAAGGCTTAATGTTGATATTTATTGTCAGGTGTCATACCAGCACCTGAACCAAAACCTCTCTCTCATTGAACCCAGTTTAGCTGATTCATAAACTATCTGCTGAACCTAAAACTGACCTGAGTGTTTTTGAATCTGTCTTGTTATTGTTCCTGTGTGTGACATTTTCTGATTGCAGCATCTTGTTTAGCTCCCAATCTGGGTTTAGCACTAATCCAATACTGCCGTCAATAAATCCCATTGTGGAAAAACAATGTAAATGCCTGTCAGTGCTAAGAAAAGGCATTTGCATCATAAATAAAGGAGAATCCCTTACAAAATTAATCCAAAAACAGAATCTGGGAGTACAGGTAGAGTTTTGTAAAGCCTACTCATATATGAGGCATTGGTTTATATTCTGGTACACAATAATATTTGAGATTTATATTGATAATATATTCTGAAGAAAGCTTGGAAGTTAAGAACAAATTGTTGACTTGCAGCTGCCTTTAGCATCCCCTCTCCCAAAGTGAAGCTGAATTAGTCACAGGCCGTATGGATCTATGATACATGAGTCTTGGTTGCAGTCTGAAGGGGAAATGGTTGTGGTGATGGTGGTGTGAGGGAAGAAGGTGGTGGTGGCGATAGCTGCTGGTGAAACTGATCTGTCAACCCCAGTTCCTGTTTCTGGGATCTGGTGACAAAGCCGCAGCTCAGCTCACCTCTCCCACCTGCTGTAAATAATAACAAGGTGATGAAGAGAGAGTCAGAGGCTGACTTGAGGCTTCTTTTTAGCTCATGATTTGTCTTGTTATGGATTTATTTTTTTACAATGTGAATGGTTTAAAGTCAGGTCATTCAAATCCTTACTCCTTTCCAGCATTGATAAATGTGAAACAACACAGAGCAGACCAGCTGACACCTGACTGGCCTGTCCAGCATGTATTTAAAGACTCAGAATCACCATTATAGTCTTATGATATCAGCTCACCCTGTGATTAAAAGGCAGAACATCTATTTAGTCTCACTGTCATCAACCCAAAGTTTTGGTAAACAAGTGGAAAAGCTGCAGGCCAATAACAACACAACTTCAGTCACAATGCCCTCACCACTCCTTTTTGAAGGCCTCTTTTGTCTTCTCAAAAATAATTTTAAAGTAATTTTGTGTCTTACCTACCACTTTTGCTCCATAATTTGAGGAAAAACAAACTCTTACTAAGCTCACCAGTCGTCGCTTTCAGTGCTCTGTGAGGTTGGGAATGATGGTGCCAACTAGGTGGTTCAAATATTTAAAGAAAATGTAAATGTTTTATGCCAGAGATGGGCTAACAGGGTAGAAGGTAGCTGCAAAAATCTCAGTTTCTGACAATCTTTTGGTCTCTTATTGGGCCCTAAAAGCTCATCATTTATTCATTCGATTTTTTTGTTTCACTTTATGAAAAAAACTAAAGCTATAAAAATCTTGAAAAGCCAAAAAATGAAGTTTAGAGTTTCAGGTGTGTGGAGCTAAGCTAATAAATTAACTTGTTTAAAATGTACTATTATCAAGTTTCATATTCTCAATACTATAGTGCAGAGATCTGTATCCAGTGTTGCCTCAAGATGCTTTCTAAAAGCAGAATTTGAATTTATTTCAGGAAAAAGTCTTATGAAGTAATCAATCTTAAAAAAGCCTCCTGCAATGCACAAAACATTATGTTCTGACCTTCAAACCAATTTATTGCTCATAAAACAACTTATGACTTGATTAAACGATCTGTAAATTAGACTTATTGACAGAATATAAAGCTAAAAACTATATTATTTGAAATTTCAATCAGGTGTACATACACTAAATTAATTACCTTTTGCTCACCATTAATTTTTTTTTTTTGTAATTTCAGATGATATGTTGTGTATTAAGTGTGTTTAATAGCAGTCTCTCTGTGTGCAGGGAGTTATTTCGCCAGTCATTTCATCATGGGAGGAGAGAAGTTTGACTCCACCCATCCGGAGGGTTACCTGTTTGGGGAAAACACAGACCTTAACTTCCTGGGGACCAGACCTGTGGCGGTAGGTGTTATCACACGATGACCTGCTGTTTAAATGGTTAAAAACTTTGCCGCTCTGGAGCTTTCAGTCACATCTCCTGACCTTCCTAAGTTAACAGAATTTGAACAGCTGTCAACAGATGTTACATTCCCATTTCCTGTTCATGTTGGAGTAAAAGATGAGATTAAAAGTTTGACGTCGACTATTTCTAAGGTCGATATTTAACACTTTGTCAAAGGACATTTTCTGGAGAATGTAAAAATGCGTTAAACATGGAAAAAAAGATAAAGAAGAGTTTTTAGCATGGGACTAATGAGCATTTCCATTCTTAAATAATGTTTTCATAATTTTGGACTTATTCTGTGATCTAGAAAATGATTAAAAAAAAAACTGAATCTCAAGTTTATGGAGCCCATAGTATCTTGTTGTATAGCCAGCATTCCAAAAGAAAATATAATCAATTAAAAATGATTTAAAACAGAGTAAAACAGCAAATCCTCATATTTGAAAAGAAAAACGCAGCAATTTTTTTAGGCATTTTTGCTTCATAGATGATTTGATTATCAAAATAATTTTGCGATGGTTGACTGATTAACCATTTCAGCACCAAAAGGTGTAGCTGTCTCATCCTCATCTTCAGGCTGGTACATTTGAGCATCCCTGACTCCTGCAGTGACAGTTAACAGGCTTTCAGACTGTGACTGATTGAAATTTACTTCAACGTCTCATCCTGTCAAATTAATTAAAAGGGAAATGACAGTCTGTTGGCTCCACATACGAGCAGAGAGAGGCTGATAAGCGACGGTGCCTCCAGAGGGTTCCTTCAACCTAATCATGAGCCTGAAGGTCAAACTAATGAGAGCTGCAGATCAAAAAGAGCTCAGGTCCGCAGAGAAAAGAGAGAATTCGACACAGACTGAAAGGCTTGGAGGTAGTTTTAGTATTTGAGTAAGTGAAGCTGATATGGAGAGACTCTGCTCCATCCCTCTATGTACTAATCTCATTCCCACTGCTGTTTCTGTCTAGACTGGGGCTAAAATTAGGAGTGCAGTTTTTCTCCCGATTATGTGGGTGTTTATAATCCTCCTGTGGGCACAGAATTCAGCTGGTGATGTTTTTTCTTTCTTGTATGTGTGACTGAAGCTTTACCAGCATTATATAATGTTTGGTGGTTTCTAAACAGATGGTGCAGTAGAGTCATAAAACCAACCACAGTTGTTGTGTTCTCGGTCTCCTGCCACCGCTCTACAAATATGATAATGGACGAGGCTAAATTTAGGGCTTTTTCAGAGACTCCTGTGTGAAACACATGGACATACCAAATGGATTTTTAGACATGCTAGTAGCTCTACGGATGGCAGTGCTGGTTAATCCGCCATTTTAGTCTAACTGATATATCTATACAGCGATTGGACGGATTATGATGATTTTTTTTCCACGGATATTCATGGTCCTCAGAGGATAAAGCCCACTGACTTTAGTAATCCCCCCTGACTTTCATCTCAACATTACCATGAGTTTGACATTTTTTTGTTTAGTTGAGATGTAAACAAATATTTGATGGATTATCACTGGATTTACTGACTTTAATGATCCACAGAGGATCTTGATGACATCTTAGCTCTTTATCATCTGCACTTTGTGTTCAATACCAATCAGAGAAGGGTCCAACTGAGGCTAACATCGAGGGGGTCTCTGGTAGGTGAGCTAATGAAGAATAGGGTGCAAAATGGTGCAGGCATGAGATGTATATTGCCCGCTTTTTCTGCCACAAAAGTAAAGAGGCAAATAGACTGACTTTAATGGTTGAATTTGAACTTCTTTATGCTTAGAAAGCGAAGGTAACAGTATTGTAACTTATGTGTAAACAAATCCTCTTTAAGTAAAATAAAAATACAAAAAAAAACATGCAAAAGTTATGAGATGTAAAAATTAAACATCTGTATTTCAACCAGATGTTTTTTACACAAAGAGGAATCTGACAGTATAATTTAGTATAATATTAAAAAATATATTTTTTCATTGGTACATTACTATCTCAAAAAATTAAAAAAAGTTGTATTTTATCATCCTAGAATATACCTTTTGTATTTACAGAGAGAGCTAGTTGTCTTGCACAGTTAGCCACGTTGCACTTCCATGTTTCTACAGTAGCCTATGAGGGATAAACCAAACGCTAAGTCTAGATTGGACCTTTTTCATACTGTAATTTCAACGACAGTGAGACCCTCTTGGGTAATTATGAAATGTTAGCACGCTAACTTGCTGAACTAAGTTGGTAAACATTATATCGTCATCAGCATTAGCATGTTTTCATTATCATAGTTTCCTTGTTAGCATACTGTGATTAGCATTTAGCTCAAGACACAGCTCTGCATACGTATGTTAGGGTTGCATGACTGCGGTCTTAGTCTCATCTTAGTCAACATCCGCTTTCAATCACCTGCATTTAATATGAAAACAGTCTTTTATTTTAGTCTGAGTGTGTGTGAGGAAGTACAGACGGTTGCTCTGATGTTCATGATTTTTAATATGTTTTAAGACCTACAGTGTTGCCTTTGAGTTACCTAATGAATGGCTCTTTTCAGCATCCATTACTCGGTGTGTGTGTGTGTTTGTGTAGTTTACAGGCGTGACTCCTACTGAGCCCAGATGTGTAAAATCACTGAATATGGTGCCATTCACAGCCCATACAAACACACTCGTACGCACAAACCCACACACACAGATGAGAGGTTGTAGTGTGGAGGTATCTGACCACATCCTGCATGTTTCTCCTCCCGTGATCCTCAAAACCGCCTCAGTTCTCTCTTTACATCCAGTCAGCAGCTTCTGGCTTCAAACACACAACAAACCAAGAACTGAGACGGCATACTGTGATTAGCATTTAGCTCAAGACACCGACGGATCGGTTTAAGTTTAAAGGTCATGTGTTGATATCTCAGCAGGGGGGGGTTTTAACACTGGTTTTTATCATTTAAGATAAGTTAGAAGAAGAGAAAATAATGAAAAAGCCAATCACGGAGGGTCACGTCCTTATCTGTGACTTGATGCTATCAAAATTCTCCTGACGCGGTGACTTTCATCCATCTGGTCCTTTAACCAGCTTGAAATAAAGACAGGCACTGTTTGACCCTGGACTTTTTTTTACACAGAAATGTGTCGAACACTGTCTGAAGTGTCAGCCTCGTCCCTGGAAAGACACGGTCTGAGCAGATTTTTTCGCCCTGGCTCAGCACTTGTCAGCACGGATCTTGCCGGTGCTGACCAGCCGAAACACTTTTGTGTTAAGGTTAAACTTTGTGTAACCCTGAATTTTCTGTGGTAAAGAGAGGAATGTCGGGGCGGTTGAGGGAAGATGAATGCCACTTTCTCTTCAGTCTCATAACATGTATTTTACATCTATAATTTGTTTTCTTTTTGTTTTCTCAGTTCCCGTACGCAGCCCCTCCACCTCAGGAACCAGTAAAGACGTTACGAAGCCTTATAAACATCCGTAAGGACACGCTGCGGCTCGTACGGTACGCACTTATACCCACCTAAACATGCACGCAACCCCTCATTACACCACTGCCGTCTAATTTTATGTCCACTGAGCTATTTTTAGGACCCATGTCAAAACAGCCAATTTAGGAGATAGTGTCGAATCATGCATGTTTTCAGAGTAGTTGGAACTTTTGTTTTCTTTTCATGCACATAACAGGCAATGAAGCATCCAATTACAAAATTTACACCAAAAATTAAATCACAAAATTGTCCTGTAGTGCTGAAAACAAACACTGACAAAGACACAGAAAAACAATCTGCATGACACATAAAAAAAATGTAAGAACTGACTCGAAGATTTAAAGAAATTCCAATATTAATAATTAACTTTAGATTTATTCATTAAATGATTTATATCAATAAATTAATTCCTGTTGCAGATAATTTATATATAATGGTGTTCAAAGTACTCTTAAACTCGATTTCTTTCATATTTTATACGTACGCACCCTCCATGACTCATCACTAATAAATGCAGTCTAGATTTCTGTGACCTGTGTACCTGTACCTGTGACCGACCTTCGTCCTTGTCTCTTCTTCCTGCACCGCCTGCCTCCACCTGCCTCACAGGTGCAGCGAGGACCTGAAGCTTCCCGGTGACGAAGCAGCAGGGAAGAACAGGGCGTGCTACAACATAGAGTTCACCTTTGACGCTGACACTCAGGTGGCCATAACCATCTACTACCAGGCCATGGAGGAGTTTCACAATGGAGTGCCAGTGTAAGTGGAAACATCTTTTCTGATGAATGAATAACACTGGGTGCATAATATTAAAACAGATGATAAAACACAAAAACTAATCACTTCAGTGGGATAATGTATTTTTTTTCAGTTCACTGGTTTCAATCAGTGGAATTTGCCTGTTAAACTGTATGAAGGGTGTGTTGACTCTTTCAATCACAGCTTTGCCAAATTACCACTAAACTGTCTGCAATCAAGAGTTTGAAATCACTGCAGATGAGCCTAAATTACCACTCAAATGTTGAAAATGTGCCACATTTATTTTCACATAATACTCTCAAAATATGATTGCACCAGCACTGTGTCTGTAGCAGGTGTTTCACTGTCAATAGAGATAAAATAGGGACGCACCCATCAATCAGATGATACTGACTAACAGCAAAGAAGCACAGATTTTACTCATCAAAGTTAAGTTGAGTGAAGCTTGTTGTGGCTCTAGAAGAAGCTGAGCAAAGTGTTTATCAGTTATTTTTAAGACTAAAAGTTTAGGAATAGGAAAATAAAATCTTTTGGTGTGGAGTTAAAAAGAAGGAGGCTTATCAGAAGTCTGTAGCCAGCTCTGCATCTCTGCTTGTGGTTAGCAGCTTGAAGCCACATTAACTGCTACTATCATAATACATCCTAATCTCTAAATGAACTGCAAGCGTATGAGTTGCATTGCTGATAATGTAGGCGACTGGTTTTAGCTAGGAAGGAGAAAGTGGTGCATTAAAAGATAAATCTCTGGTACTGCTCCATCAGTTTTATTATTTTCTTAACTGTCCATCATGAGTCTTATGTCTTATGTTATAGGAATGCAAAGATGGCTCGTGTGCCCTTTCAAGCTGATTTGGTAAAAGCAAGACATAAGAGATTCATATTAAATACACAATAAGAAATTTAGAGGTTTTAATATATTCTGTCAGTAGCATTAATTTAGTCACAGAAGGCTGCAGACTCATTTTAAGAGCCACAGCGATTGTTGACCTCATTACATAAAAATGATTCCAGTAAGTTCTACACAGTGTGGTTCACATATTTTAAATTTGGAAAAGGAGGAAGAGAGAGAGAGTGAGTGTGTTGGAAGAGAAATGGGTTTAATCATTGCAAACCTTGTGGATATCAAAACAGAGACATCTGCTAGTTTGAGTCATCATTTAAAGGTTAAAAACAGGCATACATGCAAGTCTGGCAGAGAAAAACGTTTTCATCAATATTCATGCAAAACACTCTTAAGTTATGCCAACATGGTTTTGCATATCTTATACATGTCGTGCATCACATATCAGTCTTTGCATGTCTTCCATAAAGAGCTGTCTGTGATTCTAGCTCTGTTCAGACAGAGTCCTCCACTTCACATAGAATAAATGTATTTAGATAAGCAACTGAAATGTATTTAATAACTGCCACATTTAAACAGGCTTAACTTAATATGGTTTAAATAAATCAAAATGCAATGCACGTATGCAAACAATCAGTTTAATCATCCCAATTTTAAACTATGCAAAGTATAATCGATCACTTGCTGATACCGATAAGCTGACTGAGATCAGTCAGAGTGTGTACTTTGTGCAGTCTTGTGCATTGATCGCGTGTGTTTTCCTGCAGTTACCTGCCTCAGGACAGCTCTCTGCAGTCTGAGACGGTGCACTTCAAGAGGGGAGTGTGCCAGCAGTTCTGTCTGCCCTCGCACACCGTCAACCTGAGCGAGTGGGCTGACGAGGAGGTAAAGCAGATGACCTGCCTGCATGAAGCCTTGCTGTGATGCCAATTCATACACACTGCAGATAAATCCACTCCATCCTCTTTTTCATTGCTTTCTCCTCAGCTGCTGTTCGATATGGACAAAGAGATTTTCCCCATGGTGGTGCAGGCGGTTGTAGACGAGGGGGAAGGTGGGTTGAAGTGTATTTATCACACTGATGGTTTGATTTAAAGCTAGAGCTGCAGAATTTTAAGCAATTTGAATTTCCACCATCTGTTACTGTCTGTTGCAGAACATTTGGGACACTCTCACATACTGCTGGCTACATTTGAAAAGGTAAGACAGACGTTCTGTATCAGAGTCAGAACCAGTGAGAAACTTTATTAAACACAATTTGCTGTTAATACTTCCATTACAGACATTAGCATGGCTCTCACATAGAGAAATTATTTATTATTTTGATTATATATGAATTTTTTTTGCGATTAAAACTCTCATAATGCTTATGGGGAAGCAAACATGAAGTACAATTTAATTAACTATTATGTAGGTTAAAACTTGAGCCCTGTTTTTCACATTCTGTGAAATTATCACAACATAAAATATCCTTATAAAAGGAGCAGTCTTTTTGATATGACATCCAAGCAGTTTTTTGGACATTTATTCACAGTGAGCATCAGATATTATATTTAGAAATGTAAAGTCACTCTGAATCTTGAGTTATTTGGTCTTAGTCATACCTGTCGGGTGCTAAGAGTTTCAAAGTGCCTTTATTTCTGTGCATGTGTCACAACCTCTGTTGCTGCTCCAACTGCTGACAGTGTTGTCAAACAGACCACGTCAGCAGGACAAACTACAATAACTAACTTGGTTAATTATAGAACAGCATCGAGTCCCTGTTTCTTTCACCTCACACAGTGTCCCTGCCTCACATCTTCCCCCTCCATCCTTCCTCTGATTGAAAGCCCTTTGTTTCTCCTGATACTAGAGAAAATAATTAATAGCGAAGCTAAACATCTGATTTATCTGCAGTCGTTTGACTTCAATCAATCTACAAAGCTTTACAGTCAAGTGAAGGTGAAATATAGACGATGCTAAAGATTAAAAATGAAGGACGCCTCAAAAAACAATGACAAACTGCAGTTCATGGAAATTTTTTGAACAATATTTTTTTATTGTTTTCACATTAGTAGGATGCAGTTCATGTAAATTAATATTCAGCTGTTGCTTTCTTTGTCAGCACATGGATGGGAGCTACTGTGTGAAGCCTCTGAAGCAGAAACAAGTGGTGAATATTCCTGCTTTTATTCGTCCTTTTGTGGAACATTTTTTACGCCTTTGAAAGACAAAGAAACACCAAAAGCTTTAATTCCCTCTTGAAGATTACGTCTAGCCCACGAGACCCGCTGCCTTTATTCTCGACTGTGTTTTTCTTATTTTTTCAGGTGGATGGAGTGAGTTATCTACTGCAGGAGATCTATGGGATTGAGAACAAATACAACAGCCAAGAATCAAAGGTAAACATCAGACGACAGAGATGTTTTTTCTGCATGTTTCTCTTAAAGTGAACCTAGAGTGAATTGACAGTGTAGTAAAATGATTCAAGGATTTAAAAGAAATCCCCTTTTTTTTCTAAAAAATTTAATGTTTTTGATCTTCAGGTTGCTGATGACGAGATCAGCGACAACAGTGCCGAGTGTGTGGTGTGCTTGTCAGATGTGCGGGACACACTCATCCTGCCGTGCAGACACCTGTGTCTCTGCAACGCCTGCGCCGACACTCTGCGTTACCAGGCCAACTGCTGCCCCATCTGCAGACTGCGTGAGTTCCCATCAAAGATGACACATTTATTTCCAAAATGAGACTCCCTCTGTTAAAAAAAGTGGGTTTCACTGCTGACAAAAGATAAGATAAAGCTATCAAGCTTTCTTTAAAGTTCCACTCCTCTCAAAAAATGTGTTTTTCTTATGTTTATATCCCCTCAAAGGGCTAATTCTGGTTGTTATGATTGTAGCAGCCAGTGGTGCTTTAAGCGTAAGATAATATATTACTTTTTATTTGCAGTATTTATCATGAGATAATTAATCTAAAGTGTTTTATCATTTCACCCAAAGGTCTCCTATGCTTACTTTGTAATTGAAAAGATCAGGCTTGTTAATGTTTGCTCTCATATGGCCCTAACATATGCTGAGCAGCAGGAAACCCTTTCTTTTCGTGCTCCATTTATTTATAGATCCGTGCAACATGCATCCAAACAGCCCACCATTGAATCTTATGCAACAGCACATATCTTCTGTCTTGGAAATTTTTAATGCAAATATTTCATCCTGAAATGTTTTAGCTTTTCCCCTAAAGTGCAAATGTAATTTTTTATCATTGATATTATTAGATATTTGCAGATTATTTAAACGTATTTTGTTATCTTTCTTTTCCTCTTCAGCATTCAGAGCTCTGCTGCAGATCAGAGCCATGAGGAAGAAACTCAGTCCTCTTTCATCGACCAGCTTTAACCCCGTCATCACTTCACAGACGTCTGACTCAGAGGAACACTCGGTGAGACACAACTGACACAAAATAAAACTAGAACAGATTTAAAAAAAAAAAAAATCATTTCCAGTCCCAGATATCTTCTCCTTGTTCGCAGGCGTCGGAGCACATCCCTCCAGGCTACGAGGCCGTTTCCCTATTGGAGGCATTAAACGGACCCCTCAACACGACCTCAGCGGCTCCCGCCCCTCTCCACTCTGGTCCCAGCCACGTCTCCGGAGCTCTGCCCCCGTACAGCAGTGAGCCTCATCCGGCTCCGGCCCGATCCCTCTCCCCTCTGGACCACTCCAACTCCAGTCAGGGACTCAAACTAAAGAAGAGTGGTTCAAAGTGAGTCTTCCAGACAGCAAGTACTAGTGACAGCTTGGGTTTGTTTTCCTAAGAAATGAAGACAAAAATAAAACAAGCACAAGTGAATTAGTTGGTTTCTCTTTTTTTATTAGAAGCTGTGAAATAATGAGGCCTAATTAAAACCTTACTTACCTCCTCATTATAGCCGCATCCCACTGAGATCATATGTTTGTTGAATTCTTCTCGTCTGCATTGTTTTATTGTGTCTGATTGGTGCAGATACATCAAACCCACTCCTGTTGTTTTTTTGTCTGAATTTCCTGTTATATTGTTTATTTCAGGTCCCTTTCCCAGAATTCCTCTGTGCTTCCCGAGGAGGAGGATGAGAAGTCCTGCAGTGAATCGGAGGCTTGTCGCCATAAACTCGCCGTGGACCAACAGGAGGTGTGTGTGTTTGTGTGTGTGTGTGTTTGAAACAGAGACAAAGAGAAAATGCTTTTTATTTTTATCAGTTTCAGGTATCTCAAATGGCTTTGTGTGTGTGTGTGTGTTTGTGTGTGTGTGTGTGTGAGCTCCTCTCTTACTGCTGCTCCTGTTGTTTTTCACAGAACGGAGTCACTCCAGACAGCGAGAACCTGACCCTCTCCTCGTCTGGAGCCATCGACCAGTCATCCTGCACCGGGACCCCACTCTCCTCCACCATCACCTCCCCTGAAGGTACACACAATCATGGCTGTCTACCGTTGTGAGGACCTTGGTTGACCCAATACATTCCCCAGCCCCTTTAATAGTCACAACTTTATCATTAACCCAAATCTGTATCCTAACTCTTATCCCAATCTTAACCTTAAAACCAAGTCTTAACTGTCCGAAATGCAGAAATGTTCTCTGATTGTATAAAACTGACGCTGGTCCCCACTAAGACCATACAAGATGCACACCAAACCACACACAAAAATCTGGTTACAGTGAGAAAAAAAAAGCAATGATGTTTTTCCTAAAGTTAAATATCTACTTCTTCATGCTCTGTTAATTGTAGATGCTAATAATCTAATTAATCATACTGTAAACATGCATCTTTTTACATAAATATGGGGAAAGTTGAACATATCTGTCACATGTCTAAATAAACACACATTTCCCATCACATTCAACACAACACAAGTATAAAGAAATGCTGTCAGATTAATATAAAGGCTACAGCACAAATAACAATGGCTGCAAACAGATACTTGCATTTGATAACAGTATCTGCCGAAAAAGATACAAGATATTTGTATCAGAAGTCATTTGGTTTCTATTTGAGTCTAAACAGTATCAGCCAATCATGACTGAGCAGTCTTTGGTTCCATGGAGGAAAACAATCTTTTTATAGAGAAAGAGTCTAAACTTGCTAATGCACAGAAGTGGAAGTCTTGGCCCTGATATCCATTATCCATGTGATTGCTGGCTACACCAGAAGCCCTGAAACATGTTCTGTCCTTGGAGGCCAAATCATTGTCAGACAATAGCTGATGAATTCTGACATTGCACAAGGTAAAAAAATGAACAAATATGAGTAGATAGAGAACATTAATTTGTCTTTATCAAGTCAAATCTGTTCAATAACAATGAAAAAAACTATGATTCTAACTCTGGACAGCTAGGAACAGTTATATATTTATTGCTTTTGGGGTCTTGTATTATTGCCTTTTGGGACTTTACAATATTTCATGGAGGTCAGCTTTTCCCTCAAATTCATTTAAAATAAAAATTCACCCGGCAGCGATGTCGATTCTTGTCATGCACCAGGTGCCAAATGTCACAAAATTCTGTAGCCCTTTCCTTAAACGAGTAAACAGATCAATAAAATAAGGCTGTTAAAGTCACCTGTGACTGAATGACAGAAGGCCATCACTTGAACAGCTGAAAAAAGTATTTCTAAAAAAGAACATTAGTGTTCTCAATTTTTTTGGGGTCAGTCATAGCTTACAGCTGTTCTCGTATGTCTTTTTGTTTTGTTGAATACAATTTTCCTGTGTGGGGTTAACGCAGTTGATTTTATCCTTCTTTGATTTGAGGCAGCGGCAGATGCAAGATGCAAGATGTTACATTAAGTAGCGTTATAGATTCAGGAATCATTTTCCTCAGTGTGGTTTCTGAAATTTTGGCCATAAAGTTAAAAGCAAAGAGCTTCAGGTGCTGCTTTTTGTAGTTTAACATAAATAAATAAGCTTGAAGCAACACAGCGCTTCTTATTGTTGCCACTGGATCAGATCTTATGGGAAATCTGATAAATGGCTTTTTAGCACAAAACAGGAAGAGAGGACTGTTTTTCCAGCTGGAATGAAATAATAACTGTTTATCCTCTTCCACAAAGCTAATCCCTGTGTCGTCAGCCTTCCCCGCTTGTTTTGCTGACGGAGGTTTGGAGTGAATTGAGTCAAACAACTTGGGATACTCAGAGCTTTAAAAATATTTAGTCAGCTATGACAATGAAAATGGTCATCTCTCCTTCTTTAAGAGTTGAGGAGTGATATGGCTAAGGGAAGCATGAATCACGCCTGAAAAGCTATCTGTCAGTTCCCATCCAGATTACAATGCATTGCATTTTAAAAAAATGAAAATGGAGTTGTTTGGATTTTTCGCCTTGGCCACAGTTTGGCTGGCTGTTTCACCTGGTCTTTATGCAAAGCTACGCTAATCAACTTCAGGCTGTACCTCTGCACCTACTGTACATGCATGTTATGTATATTTTCATCTTATTATCTGAGAGAAAGTGAAAGTTTTAATCTCAAAATGCTGAACATTTCTTTCAGTCTGACATTGAAACACTGAAAATAACAGAGAAGTATTTTCTCTTTGCTCCATTTTCCTCAAATAGGACAACAATCTGTTGTTTGAGTTTTGTGCTTTTAGTATTTCTGTGACAATAAGGGTCGCTTTTCTTTATATAAAGAGGGAAAACAAACAGGGAATCCCCTGAACCCGGATCGTACCGTGATGTGTGTTTCCGTGTGTCTGCCAGACCCAGTGAGCAGCAGCCTGGTCCAGTCAGTGATGTCCATGGCCTCGTCCCACTCGCAGCACTCCCACATCAGCACTGACACCATGTCCTCCATGTCAGGGTCCTACCTGGCCGGGGCCGAAGGCGAGCCCGAGGGGGATGATGGGGTAGACGGTGAGGGCGAGGAAAACCAGGACGCCCCCATGGAGAGCCGAGGACCGTCACAGCAGGACGGGGTGAGGGATCCAGGAATGGAGGGATGAATGGAGGAAGAAAAATTGACTCGGGTAGTTTTATAAACATCTGGGTTGTTATTAAATTGTCTCCCCTTTGTCCCGTTTAGGAGTTTTCCCAGGATCCAAAGGAACTGAACTACTCCGTGGCCGTAGAAGAACAGGATTCAGAGGTAAATCGATGTCTTGTGCTTGTTAAAAGTATTTATCTAATTTTTCTTTTTTTAAAGTTTTACAAAGCTTTTTTTGTTTGTTTTCTTCAGGGAAATGATGTCACTGAAGAGGACTGCTCCTCCCCGTCAAATGGGAAAGGTAACTATGGCGACCATCCCTCACCTCCTCACCACTGACCTCTCACCTCCCTTTGCATTTGTTGCTCTCAGGCCGTGTGGAAAAAAAAAACTTTCATAAAAAACTATATCTTATGGACTGATTGGTCAATCAGTCAATATATCGCTGCTGCCCTTAAAATCTTTTTGTATCATGGCTGAGTAATGACAACCCTTTCAAAATAAAGGGATTAAATGTCAGATGTTGTTCTCTGGATTTGACACTCCCCTTCAAAATGCATGCAATGTTGGCTGAAACCACCGCTGCATGCAGAGTCAGAACTGTTTTGAATGGCTTCTCATAAACTGTGTGCACTGGAACCTTGTTCTCCTTTACTGAATTGACTCTAATTAATTCCTGAGAACTGCAAAAATGATTTTTCTTGTTACACAGCACAGCTTAGTCAAAAACGAGGCATTGTGTTCACTAAGCAGCCTTTTTACTGACCATCAGCAGCTGCTTAACTTTAACCTTAAACCTGCTAATAATAAAATGTATATAAGACAAATTTGGAGTTAATGATAAAGGCAATTCTCCTCTTCTGAAAGAAGCTAACCAGCTCTCATCTGCAGCCTCTGAACCAAACAAACATGATACCCATTAGTCTCTAAACTAGAGATAAAACTGATATCAACTCTGCATCCTTTGCAGGATTCAGATCCTAAATTGTTCATCTAGATTGATGAAACAGGCAGTAAAAAGTCTTTTTAAATGACTTTTATTTAATGTACCTCTGTTTTTCAATCAGTGATGCAATATTTGTGAAATTAATCTCCAGATATCAAGCAATTAAGCAGTAAATATTGACTGAATCCAATTGATCGGAGCTTCCTATCATTTCACAGCGGGAAGTGAGCACATACAGGCATCTTATGTTTAGATACGGTTCTGCTGCACACCAGGCTACTCGCTTGCATTTGCATGATTTGGCCTTTTTGAAAACTGTTGTGTGTATATGTGTATGTGTATGTGTGTTTTTGTACCTAACTGTATTTTCTTAGGTTATATGAGTTATTTTTTCTTGCTCTGCACGTTGCATTTGCCTTTTTTGCTGGTGCATCATGAAGTGAAAGCTGCTTCACGCTCCATCTGTGTGTGTTTGTGTGTGCGTATGTGTGTGTGTGTGTGTGTGTGTAAGTGTGTGTAAGAAGGAGAAAGGGACGGAGTGCTAATAAGTGTGTTGTGTTGTACAGAGAGTGTGAGTCAATGAACAGCAGGGCTTGAACAAGGTCACCTTCATTAGACAACAGTTTGAAACTTGTGTATGTAAATTAGTTTATTTGTGCATTGTGTGTGTGTGTGTGTGTGTGTGTGTGTGTTTATGTGTGTGTTTATGTGTGTGTTCTGACACCTCGGGCCAGACTGAAACGATCTCTGAGTACCTGTGAGTTACTGAATGACCTTTCAGTTCTTTAGGAGACGAGAGGACCTGTGCTGCTTGACAGACTGTGAATGTGCACACACGCGCTGTAGGTTGTATGTTTGCACGCACATGTGTGTGCATCTGCACCAGCGCTGCCAGACAGCTTCTGTATGTGCCCCGTCTGTGTCTCTGTGCTGAGCTGCCAATCATCCACTCATCTCTGCCGGTTTCTTCTCATTAGCGCGCACACACACACACACGCACACACAAACAGGCTGCACACACACAGCCTTGCTGCAGGCATGAGGCGCTTGCACATATTAAACATGCCATTATCTGATATCTGGTCATGCTGGAAAAGGCGGAAAAATACTATTTCATCAAGTTTTTATTGATGTTTCTTTCTCATTGTCATTTTACCTTTTTCATGAGAAAATAGACACCAAAATAGTGTCTTTTACTTCAGTGTGTCTTGCAAAAGTATCAGGCGCTTTTAAATTAGCAAAATTCATAAAACATGTAGTAGATAATAACAGATGCATCTGTTTTTTTCTTTATGTATGATTTCCTTGCACTGAAGTGTCAGACATTTAGTATGACTGGTTCTTTTTCTGTATTAAGTGAAGATGCTCAGCAACCAAAGAGAAATTTAACTGGAGAGAATTAATGTGTGGTCTGATTGCAAATCTTCAAATATCAAATATCAAATATTTTAAAACAGAAGTGGGAATTTTGGCTGTAAACCTAAATCATAATACATAATACAATAAAATATTATTTAGGTGTCAGTGTATTGTAGACTCTTTGTCAATATATGATACAGATTTTTTTAAATCAAAATTGCCTTCTGCAAAAAAGACTTTTAAATGGAAATATCAGGTTTTTTTCTTTGTCTGTCTGTCTGTTTGTTGCAAAGTCAAATTATCACACTGATGCATCAAAAAAAGGTTATTTTTTCCAAAAGCCTCTCTGCTCAAAATGGCTCATAAAAGACAACTTGAGATATTAAAGTGATAACTTGCCTTTTGATTGTCGGCAAATTTAAATGGTCTTGTGGTAAATATATTATCATATGACCCAGCTCAAGATGATGATAATAAAAACTTTGTTTCTATAATATTTTGTCATAATAAGCTGTGGCTGTTATCAAGTTTGATTATTACAGCTTTTATGGTCATGCCTTTTTAATAGCTGAAATTATTAACTTATAAATCAATGTACAAATTAAAAAAACAAAAATTTCTCAAATTTCATTCAATCAACATTACTTTTGATATTAATAGTAAAACAATGAGGGTAGTTTTATTTCATTTTCTTCCCTGTAAACAATCTGTTGCTACTGTAAATGTTGTTCTGTGTAATTAAATCTTGCAGAAAAAGCCTTGTGAGCATCAGAGGACACTTGATCGATAATTGTTTCTTCATTAGTCAAATTCTTTCAACTTAATTCTCAACTTGTTAATGTTCTTAATGAACATGTTCGTATGAGAAGCGCTGGATTAGTTTTATGCATATCTACAGGCCAAATAATTAATCAGCACTCATTTTTCCTAAAAAATCACTCCACTCATGTTAATCACTTCACAAAAAGTCTGCTGAAGACACTGAGGATGCTCATTTTGGTGTCACAGAAACAAAATCCATACGTTTCTTCCTTCAAACCTCACTTAAAAGTCTGAAACATGGAGGCAAAATGCAGATAAATTTTATCATTTATTATGTTATTGATGCCGTTCCAGCATGGCCGACCCCACCCCTCCACCTCAGGCACCCTCCCCCTTCTCTCCCTCACCCCGCTTGCCCCCCCTACACCCTCCCCAACCCTGCTGTGCCTGGCTGCTCTTGTTTGACCTTTGCCCTCGCTTGCAGGTGGGCGGAGCAGGTGTCCAGAGTTGGCCAATAACAATCAGGGCGTCGCCCTCTGTGACACGCCCTCTTTGGGGTTGGATAATGAGCAGGCTCCCGACAGCCGATTCGCCGGTGAGTGGCAACCTCCCGAACATGGACCGATGAGAGCTGAGAACTGGGCATGAGAGTGAGGGGGAGGGAGGGTGAGGAGAGATGAGGGACAGCGAGGAAGACGAGGGTTGGGGGGGGTTAGCGAAGACAGAGTGCATGAGTCATCAGTCAGAAGAACTAAGGATTCCTGAAACATTAGCTTGCTTTGCTAACATGCTAATGCAAATTAAAAGCTAGCCAGAGAGACGAGGAGAACAAAACATTTTTTCACAAGTAGATTTAGCGATTAGGGTGGAGGTTTTGTAGCATCTTTGCCCAGCATGAAGATCTGGAGCCTTCCTTCTTCTCTTCATCCTTACCCTTTAGTTTTGTGGTGCTTCATTGCTTTTTCAGTAGCGTTTAGCTGTGCACTCTCTCCCTCCTCTCCCCTTTAGCTGAAGCCTGGTGTGTGTTCCTCTGTTTGTGTGTGTGTGTATTTTGTGTCCGACGAGTGCTTTCTGCATGCATGTTGTCTGTTGGCGAGTGTGTGTGTGTGTTTGTGTGTGTGTGTGTGTGTGAGGGACAAAAGAGTCCGGTCCATCCCAGAGTTGAAGTTCATGTTCAGCGTCTGCCAGCTCCGAGCCGCTTTGCCAGACATCTGCAACTCATGGTCACATCCCTCCATCTTCCCTCCTGTCCTCCCCTAATCCTCCTCCCTGCTTCCAAACACTCTGCGGGTTACTGTGATGAGAGCTAAATGTGTCAATTATGTACTTTATATATAATTTCTTAAAGCTTTGGTTGTTAAATCAGTAATTTTTGTGTTCAAACTCTCTCCGCAGCCTTTAGCTCTGCATCATCCTTGTAGCTCTCAGCCTTTTTCCCCTCTGAAAAAACCTGATTTACCTTCATTCCCTTGAATCACCCTTTTGGTCGTTTATGGTGGACGCTGTGTGACATGTTTTCTCTTTCTGTGTCGTAAAAGTGTTCTGTTATCTCTCTGTTTCTCTCCTTTTTCCCCCCCGTCATTCTTCACATCTTCTGCTGTCTTTTCTTGGACATTTTCCTTCCTACCCCTCTCTCTTCTTTCTTTTTCTGCTCTCCTCTGTCTCTCTCTTCCTTCTCTTGCCTTCTTTCGGATGGACAGATGAGGAGTCGTGCCCTGTGCACATTGAGGACTAGGTATGGAGTTATGGCTAGATGCTAGATCAGACACCAGGGTCTTATTTTGTAGTTCACCTTTTTTTAATAATTGCTTCTTTTATATATCTCTTTTATGATTCAATTTTTATCTGAGATTGGAATAAAGACGGGAAGTCTTGCTTCTTCTGTGCAGTTTTTATATTTTTCTGATCGCAGCTCTAAATCCGCCTCTCATTTATATTTTTTTACAGTTGCACGATACCACTCGAGATGAGGCAGCTTTAATTGCTGATGTTATCAATAATTCATATTCTCCATGGTCAAGAACTAAAACTATCAATAATTCATCTTATTCCCTGAATGTTGCATTTATTTTTGCTTCTATTTACCGTCATTGACTGCAAGTTTATATCATACTATTTTGTTTATTAAGGAGTAGAACACAATGTCCTTTGCGGTGGAAAAAGTCAAGCAGCCAAGTTTTAAACTTAGCAGAGTAAGCATGCTTTTATCCAGATATTCATATTAATCTTTAGTCCGGCACACAAAGTGTCCAAGCTGCTGGTTTCTGTTTCAAACCAGACTGCAGCATGAGTCAGCAAAAAAATATGTTTATTTTAAACACGTTGAACAGAAGGTGCTACATTTTTAAAAATTCCGTCTGTCTAAATGTATAAGCAGCCTGGTTTCAGTGAGTGCAAATAAAAATTCATTTTGCTTTTGATAGCAGCACTTGAGTCCACAGCAGGCACAGCTGTTTGTGCAGTGATGTCAGGATCAGACCAGAAGCCATTTTTATCTTTTGAGATGCTAACTTAGTCATATCAGGTGATATCGAGGCCTTAAGTTGTTGCTGTGACTCAGTGAAAGATCAGAGTAAATACCAAAAACCTGGCCAGTCACTGTGATTGTTAAGAATCTGCACAATGTGACCTGGAAAGGTTAGAGAAAAACATTTTGGATAAGTCGAGGTTAAATAAGTGCAAATTTTGACAGAATTTCCATAAAACATGTGTTTAGATATGTGCATCCCCTGAAAGTACCGACATTTTAATATTATAAGGGTGCAATGTTGTGAGATAATTAAAAGAACGACAGTCAAACCTTATAGGACACATTAACTTTCCCCCTCAGATACATTTTTTTATTACAATTTCATCTTTGTTTTTCAAAATTTCTAGTTTGTTAATTAAAAAATTGAGACTGTGCATAAAAAGCAGTGGAAGAAAACAAACTTACGAACACAAATGAAGACAAAAAAACATCACACTTGCTATTATTTCCATCAAGAGCCTGAGAATCAGTTGTCCTTCACTCTGACAAACCACAATGACAGTGAAGTGACCGTTTTTTCTGCCTTATTCTCACTGTAAATGGAAAAAAGTCAAGTGGAAAAGTTCTATTTGTAGCTTTATCTTAGTGTTTGGATATAAACAAACTGTCCCTGACACATCTGAGGGAAATTTCCTCTGACTGACATTTTTTTTGCGACACACCCCTCTTTCTCTCTGTTTCTCCCCGTCTTCTTCTCTCCTTAAGGTCGGATGTATCTCGGGGGCTACAGGCCAGTTTTGGAGCCCCTCCCCCACCACACCTCCACCAGCAATATCAACCTGGAGGACCAGGGGGCAGAGAACAGGGACGGCCAGAGTCCTAAACATCCCCACCGCGGACCACTCATTGTGTAACACACCCAGACAAACGCACACGATAAACACACAGAAACACACAGACCTGTCCGTCCAGAGTCAGCTCTTCTTACCCTGCCATAGTGCTGCATCGCTGGATACCGTCCTTACTTAACAGGGAACCCCCTCATCCTCCTCATCCTCCTCCTCTTCCTCCTCTTCCATCCGTCTGAACATCTCCTGGATCGATCGTCTCCTCCTGAGTGGAAAGAGGAAGGAAGGGAAACAGAAAGGCATCACCTGTCAGTCATCTGTGCACTTTTATCTCACAGGAGTCTCTTTGTTTTTTTTCTTGTCTATGATCTCACTGGTTGTGGGAATGATTAGCCCACTGCTACGTCATTATTTATTACCTGTTGGTCTAACCAATGAGAGCTGCATATTGTGACACCATCTCTAGAATATTACATTGCTGCTCCTCTCCTTTCCTCTGCTCTACTACCAGCCAAACAGTCAGGGGCTACTGTGATCGGCAATCGGATTTATAACTAATGTACTTCTTCTTCTCTGTATTGAACTGTATGTTGAACGAGTGGTCAGACACTATTTAAAAAAAAAAAAAAAGTCAGCTCACACCGGACTGCCTGACCTAAGCGAGCTAAAAACGTGCTGACTCCTCTCTTCGGATCAGGGAGCTCGACTTCGCATGCAGCTTTCGACTTCTGCTGATGTTTTTTTTTTTTTTTTTCCTCTCACGCCCGCCATGTTTTTTCAAACACCTCTGCTGAATGTGAATACAGAACAGAAGTGGTCGGACTTGTAAGGTGGCAGATGAGCCAAGAAATGGCAGCAAAAAAAAAAAAAGAAAAAAAAAAATGAACAGAAAGGGACTGGAATAAAAGCTACGCCACACAGAATGTAGGACGATAAACGTGGATCTCTTAAGAAAGGGAATGTATGTGACAATAAAACTGTCACCTCAACTGGAATTAACTTTGAACCCTGGTTCCCCAAACACACACACACACACACACACACACACACACACACACACACACACACCAAGCCATCCTCTTCCTTAAAGCTCCATCTTAGCATGTCAGTATTATTGTAGTGCAACTGGAAATCAACAAGTACCAGCAAGCAATAAAGATGCCGAAAGCTGCATCTCCTCCTTTTCTCCTGCAGGAGGACGCTCATTTGCAGTTCAAACAAAAACTGTGTTTGCACTGGCTTGTTACATTCAACTTCAGATTTTCAATATTTTTGTCTTTTTTTTAATGTTAATTTTGCCATTGTAAAAGAATTTATTGTTAAAAAAAAACCTACAAAAAAAATTTCACGGTGAATCTGAGAAACCTAAATGTGAGCTTTAAGCCACACTGTGGTTAGCTGGCGTTTCGTTCATCCTCATGTTTCCAGTTATTATCATCCATACAAGCCCCCTTTTTCTCTTTGTTTGTGAAGCTTTTAGTTTGTTTTTGTTTTGTTTTTTTGTATAACTTTTAAATGTATAGCTCACCTGTTATCGATGTTTCCTGTGTTTTAATTTGTTGCAAAACACTGTGTCGTTTAATAGAATGTGGATGAAAATATGTGAAGAATTTGTAAACGTTTACACACTTGGCGCACTCACGCGTTCTCACACAACAGATAACTGAAAAAGGGACGATATCAACATTTAATGCACTATTAGCTGTTTCCTAGACGACACACACTTTGCGGTGCATGAGGCGATAGTAGAGTAAGCATGTTAGTCTAGGTCAGCCTGCACCCTCCTGTAGAAAACTTGATGACGGATCACACACATAACGCCGTACCATATCCTCCTGCAGTGTTATACATCGGTTACTGGCTCCATATTCCCTTGGCCAGAGCTGTTGAGGTCAAGATTACTGCACTACTATATCCAAGCTGCAAACAGTCATGTGATCACAGTCCGAATGTGTAGATGAAGCCTCCTTATTGGCACCAGTCGCAGTATGATATCAAAGGAAAGGGTCCCGACCCCACTTTTATAGAATTACGAGTGAAAATGTCAAAGAAAACATCAAATGAACAATAAAGTTTTTGCATCTAAACAGTCAATGAGTGATTTGCTGTTGATATATTGGGAAGAGGTCCATTCCCATGTTTGGAAACTTCTCAAAGGAGCGTCTCAAGTTCAGGGACATAAGCAATAACACAACCCTGCGCTGATGAATCACCGAAATTCCTCTCTGCTTCAAACAATCATTTTTCAGACTCTGTTTTGCAGAACTTTCCCACCGTAGAGCTAAATTTAATTATTCTTGTCACTGGTAAAAAGAATTTCTCAGGGCCTTTATCCTCAGTTTTTCTCTCTTTTTGGATCACAATCTGATTAAAAAAGAAAAACAAAAAACAGCTGTCAACAATTTACAAAAAAAACCCACAAAAACAAAAAAACATCACTGCCTTTTAAGTCTTAAAATGCATTAAAAAATGTTAAGTTTTTATTTAAAGCTGCAGAAAATAATGTGTTTATGATTACAATAGATTAATTAATAGTATGTTTTCTCATTCAGTCGGTCTGCAGAGAATTATTACCATCACTGTATAGTTTCCCTCAGCTTTATAGACTGCTTTAGCATCTTTTAGCTAACTGTTTTGATTTTATTACAGTAACGCTCTGAGTTAACAGAAACTTCTTCCTCCAGATTCATTTATTGTCACCCAGTTTTCCTTCAATTTTCTTGTTTCCTTTCCTCGTACATGATCTCATTTTCTAACTCAGGTAATAATGTTTGTAATATACTACAGCGTTGGGCAATAAGTTAGTTTGCTTGCAATATAGAAGTATCAATAAATCATACTGATAAGGTACTAATTAGAAGTGACAGGGGGAGAAAGTTGACTGGTGAGCAGACAAGTCAATATTTGTGAATTAACAGAAACAATAAATCAACTACTTGGTCATTCAATCAACAAAAAGTTAATCAACAACTATTTTTCTATCCAATTATCATCAAATGAATTAGTAAAGTTTAGATGCAGAAAAAAAACTTCATTCTTCAGCTGCAATGAGTATATCTTTGAAATTTGGACTGTTTTAATGAGACAAAAGTATTTTTGGACATTTTTCATTATGTAGAATTAAGTATTTTGCATAAATAAGAAAAAAGCAAACAAAACAAACCCACAGACATTCAAGGAACCAAAACTGTTTTTGAAGTCGCTCACTGCCAACAGAAAATAATGAATGAATAATAAATATGCTGATCCTGGCAGGGGAACACAACGAGGGACTTTTAAATGGCACCAGTTTTCCTAATGTCATTACAACATTTGCACATTACCACCTAATTGAATTTTTCCGTCTCATTTGTTCCTATGTATTGCGTCACATGTCAAGCAAATTATTAGCAAACTGTTCGTTCTCATTATCTCTCTCATATGAAGGGTAAATACTCCCCACCTGCCTTTTCCCCCAGTTTCAGTCATATGTTACTAGATGACCATCAACCTCACCTGCCTCCAGACTCAAACCATTGTCTGATGCCCCCCCCCAAACACACACACAAACACACACAAACACACACACCAGTTAACGTTGTTCTGTTCCCTGTGGGATGGGTTTGTCATCACAGGCAGTTGGCAGCGGTCATTCGTTGTGCCAAGCCCTCGTCTCCGCTGGGTCTGATCTTATAGCAGGGACACACACTTGGCTGCTTTAACACACACACACACACACACACAGTCCACAGCTGCAGAAGATATGGTGCCTGTTGCTTTTTTCCTCCTGATCGTCTTCACAGGTAAGATTTTGCACTTAATGAGCATATTTGAGTCTTTTTTTTTTTTTACATGTTTTAACCTCTGAAAAGTGTCTAATTATTGGTGTTTTTCTCAGATAAACTACAGAGCTTTAAGTATTATACTTACTGCTGCTTGTATCAGATGTATATAGTACATATATAATACAAATTAAAATGTAAAAGCAGTTACATTTGTCCATCTCAAATCATGCAATGGCATCTGTGGTTTGCATGCATTAGCTGTTATTTATCCTTTTTTCTTGATATAATAAAAGATAAAATAGTGGATTATTGAAAGAAGGACAAAGTAAAGAGACAAACCCTCTTATCAAAGCATCTAGACTCCCAAAATATACACAGAAGATTGGTCTAATTATTTTATGTCAGCCAGCCAAGGATATAATGATGGAAACTATGGAAGCCTGGAAGGGCCAATACGTAAAAAATAAAAAATCAATGATTTGCTTTATTATAATTTATTTTGCACCAAAGGAACAAGTAGAAGTACATATATAATTTCATACAAAACAGTGCAGGGAGAGGCAGAAAGCCCAGGTGTGCTGGATTTAATCCCTGAACTAAATTATGTTGAAAAATTTAACATATAAGAAAGTAATTAATTTAAATAAACATTTTATTCTTTTTCTTTTTTTCATTCTAAACATTTTGTTCCCTGTTTTAGAACAAGGGAAAATATTTATATTTAGCGGATTCATTTTTTCTCTATATTTTCTATATTATTCAGGTGTAATTCAGGTGTGAGAGACAATTTTTATATGTCTATAAGTCAAATAGTTTACATGAAATTACATTATAAATATGTCCAACAAGACGAGGGGACTTTGTCTCTATGACTGTGACTTTTTTAAAAAAGTTTTAAGCATAAAATTCTCTCTGATAAACTGTTTTAACATGCAGTCGATGGAGTGTCTGATAAGAAAGTATGCAGTTACCAGGACGTCCTGGACCACCTGAACTTAACTGAAAACAGTGTGTATAAACTGACCCGACCCGTTCAGGACCACACACACCTGACTGTGGTTGAGCTGGACATCATCCTCTCTGCTATCCTGGCTGTGGTAAAAGATAAATTGCTGCCTCATTGAATTTCCTGTTTGCTAAATTCCACATGCGTTTGATCAGCTCTGACTTGTGTGTGTGTGTGTGTGTGTGTGTGTGTGTGTGTGTTTGTTACTAGATAGAGAAAACACAAACTTTCATTCCTTTCATCTGGACAACAATTGTGAGTGAAACTTTATATCCTTTTTTTATTTGTATTATTTTAAAGTCAAAATGTTTTTTCAAATCATTAGACACATTTTTTACATCTGTGACTCTCAGCTAATGTTTTTCTGTGTATTATTGTAATTATTATGTTATTATTCACTTTTAATTTACTGCAGATATGGAACAATGAACACATCTCATGGGACCCTGCTGAGTTTTGTGGAATCACTCAGGTTGTAATTCCTCGTGATCTAATCTGGAGACCAGACCTCTTCATCTATGAGATGTGAGCCGCACACACAGATACTAACAATACGTGATCACAAAAACTGACTATATAGGTACGGACAGACGTCAGGTAGTTTTTCCTCTTAACAATTAGGGGATGAATCAGCGTAGGAATTCGGTTTAAATATCTTTGCAATCTGTAGATTTTCTTTAACTGTGTCTTTATTCTCATGTGACCAACAGGACAAGATGCACTTCTACTCAATACAAAATACACAAAATTTCATCTTAGACGTTAACTTTGCATTTATCTGCTATTTTTTTCATATATTTCATGCCTTTAGTGAACAAAAGAATTGGTTAAGCCATTTTTTAAAGCATCAAAAGAATTTGACCACCAGTTAAACAGCAGATTTGAAGAATATCAAAAATCAGACTCCAACTTTTAGCCAGTTAGTCTCATTTTGTTGCTTGTTAGCTACTTTTAGGACAGAAAGAGCTTCATAATCACAATTTTGTGTATTTTTTTATATATATATTTAACTCTGTAGAACAAAACCAGAAAGTCTCTTAAGCTTTTTTTGACCACAGGACGTATGTCAGTCATCTAACTTGATGAAAACCTATTGACTTTAAATGAGGGAACCGGAAGTTTAATAGTGCACTAAGTTTAATAGTGAGGGCTGCTGGAGTTCGTTTCTTTGTCTCTAACTGTAAACATGCACTCTGTATTTATTCACTTTTAAGTGATTTAATACCCTGATATTTGCTGATACCAAATACCCCTTTTTGTAGAACATGTGCTCAGATTTATGAGCTTTTTTATGCTATTGTTAAGCGTAATAATGAGCAAATGCGTTATCCTCAGTTGGTGACAGGAAAAGCTCCATCATCTATTGACTCAGTTTGTGACTAATGTGGAAAAACGTGTGGTTTTAATGCTCTGGAAACAAGCTATGATCATATTTCTTGTGTGTTTTGCGTGATGCCATATAGGGTTGAGAAGGATGAGTCCCCTGACAATCCCTTCGTTTACATATCCTACAATGGGATCATCACTTCTGAAGACTGCATCAGGGTGGTCAGCACCTGTCAGATGGACATCCACAAGTTTCCCTTCGACACACAGAGTTGCAACATCACTGTTGGATCTGGAATGTATTATGGTAAGGGAGAAAATGTGTTTGATATCTGTACTGAAGTCAGTGTTGCAGCTGATGTGCTTCTTTTACTCACATCTCCTTTTTTTGCCTCAGTAAATGAAATCCAGCTCCTTCCTTTCTCCAACTCTTCACGGGCAACGCAGTTTTCCCGGGAAGTGATGAAGTCGCAGGGAGAGTGGGAGTTCCTCCAATTATCCGTGAACAAAGCCAATTTCACCATCAGTGACAGGCAGTGGCAACACCTTGTATATACTGTACGCAACAAGGGGACAAATTATACACAAGAAAAATACATCAGGAAACATTGTAATCAATTTAGGAATTTTTTATCTGCAATTTTTAGCTATTTATACTTGTGAGTTGCATTACTTAATTAACTATTTTGGCACTATCTTATTGCCAAATCTGTGTTCTCGTAATACCAAATTAGGTGAGCATATCATCAGAAAATAATCCAACCTTATGAGTGGCATAATTCATTTTCTTAAATAAATAATTCTATGCTCTTGAGTTACTTTATTTGTGCTCTTGTATTAATGTACAATTCAACAGCTCAACTCATAATTAAAAAAAAAGCTTTTAATAAAAAAAAAAAAATTATTTGTCTTAAATTATTAGTATGTTAACTAACAGAATATAAAGTTTTATGATTTACTTACTCATGCAGACAATTAAAAGACTTAATTTATAAAAATCTAACACCTGGATGACTCTTGAATCCATTTTTCCAGATCACCATGAAGAGGAGGCCCCTCCTCCATGTCATCAACTTCCTGTTGCCCATCCTGTTCTTCCTGACTCTGGACCTTGCCTCCTTCTTCATCGCCGACCATCGAGGTGAGAAGTTGGGCTTCAAAGTCACCGTGCTTCTTGCCATCTCAGTGCTGCTGCTCATCCTCAATGAAATCCTGCCCTCCATGTCCAACAAGACGCCTCTCATAGGTACAGACTCCTGCTCGACATTTAACTGGATTATTAATCATGCAGTCAGGAGAAGAAGTTACCAAAGCAAAGAGTAGTTATGGCCTGTTTCCTCTCCTCAGCGACCTACTGCATTGTGATTTTCGCTCTGATGCTGCTCAGTCTGCTGGAGACCATCTTGGTTACAAATCTTATGGACCAAGACTTTGCATCCCAGGAGAAACTCAAGGACAACTGCAAGGATAAGCAGAATAAAGGAAAGACGGATAACTGTAACAAAGGTGAGCCACAAATCACAGAATGCTCAATGAAAATAAATGTTTTTGGGAATTTTCTTGCCACTGATTTTCTCTTTGCTTTTTGCAGAGCTTTGCATCTTCAGGCTTAGTCACAAAATGATAAAACGGAATAACACATAGAGCTGAAAATATGTGATATCTTATATGCGGCGTAAGTGTGAATCATGTTGCCTGTGCAGTCATCGTTGTGTGTGTTTTTCAGAGGAGAAAAAACAGACCGTCTGTTCGTGCATCTGCAAGGTGTCTGATGGTGGGAAACAGCATGAACTGCCGACTCTGACTGACGAGGTACAGCACTGTAGGTCAGATACAGGATTATTATTACAAGCCGGGTGAACAAAACTGTGCTGTTTCTTCTGTTTGCAATCATGCAGGATCTTTATGTCATCCTACACTAAAAGTTATATTCATAACAGGTTAAAAATAAGAGGTTCTAGGTCATAAAAAGCCTGTTAAGACGTTGACTTTCCATCCTAAAGTGTTTAAATCTCTTATTTTGAGAACAGACTCACTTTAACATGACTCTTTGACTTCTAGTGTGTGCAGATCAACAGCAGCGTTCAGTCAGCAGAGTCTCACGTGTTCCTGTTGATCCTGGAGGAGCTGAAAGAGCTGCAGAAAACTCTGAACCTGCACCTCATCAGCTCAAAGAAGGGAGGGAAGGCCGTGCGATGGGCCGTGAGGATCAACAGAGCTTTCTTCATTTTCTACGTCACAACGGTGTCACTGTTTCTGTTCTTCATCTTCAAAGAATGGAACTCTTAGAAATGAAAAGTAAAACCAGGTAGCATGTCGCATGTCTCAACACAGGATGTAGAATTTTAACATAGAATTACAATGTTGTGCTTATAAAAACACATTTTCTGTATTTAGCTTATCGTGTTGTGAATCTATTTTATGTGATACGATTAATTTTCCACATATGAGAGTGAAGTTTCGACAACTTGTGGATATTTGGTGTCAGTAAAAAGCTTTGTTCATTTTTTGTAGCTAAGAAAACAGCTGTTTTAATGCATTGCCTCTGAATAGGATTGTATGAAATTGTGTAATGAAGAATCACAAGCATTGATGCCAGAATAAATTTAAAGGCTAAATATTGAATTTTATATAAAGAGAGAACTGATGTTTTTAAACATGAGCAATTGTGAATTCGTGATCATCTTGTCAGTTAAAATAAATGGATGTAAAAAAGTTTATAAATGAATAAACACACTAAACAGTCATTATTTCAAGAATCTAAATTCATTGACACATCAAAAAGTTCCACTGATATATAAAAAGAAAACAAAAATAGGATGAGATTACTGTATAAATGAAGGTGCATCAGTATCTGGTGGTTTATGGTGTATCAGATTAATATCGATTCAAGATGCATTTGAGATGCACTCAGAGCGACAGACTGAAATCATGTGTGCAATGAGACAAACCCAACGCGATGAAATCCAACCAGTCGACGTGTGTGTGAAACACTGAAAAACACACCAATGTTCTGAATGTTATGTCTTATATTCTGCAGTATTTCACAAAAGCTCAGACAAACAGATGTTCCTCCTCTGTTTCAGTCTGTTTTCACCTCTCAGCTGGTCCGTCACTCACACTCTAAACCAATCAAATCTGTCCTCACCTGCCTGACATCCTCGATGCTAGAAAACACATCTTAAAGTGTCGCAGTGTGGATCAGGTGTGTTGCAGTGGAAGATGAGACAAAGACATGTGCATGTTCATCACTCAGGCTGCTTCAGCGACTATAAAAAGTCCCAGGATGTTCAGACTTTTTATTGTCTTACATCATTAAATCACAGACTTTCATTGTCCCCAGAGGATAATCCTAAGAGCCTCACCAATCCATTAAATTTTCTTTCTTTCCCCATGAAATGGACGAGTAAGGACATTTTTATTAATGTCATTAGACTGTATATGCTTCCTTCATGTCCATTACTGAACCTTTTCAAATTCCTAAAATTAAAAGTTCATAAAACAAGCAAGTTATTTAATCCTCTGAGCTCGGTGTGTCTGTCTTTCTTCACCTTCTGTCAAACTTAAATTTGACCCAAAGTCCTCTGACAGTGTCTGTATGCCGCCACTAGGTGGTGTGCTCAACTGTTTTGAAGACAGTCAGATACAGCTTTTAATTTATATTCATTTTATGGTTTCAAACTGATGCAAAGAAATCACTTTACAAGCGTCCATCATGTCATTCATTTTAATGGAAGGTCATAAAAATAATCAGTTAATAAATCTTTATTTCCCAACGCAAATATTTGATTTAACGACCTCATATTACTAAACACTTAATTCTTTTATTTTATGCCTTTGTCAATAAAGAATGTGCTAAATTTCACATATTAGAAATAACTTACATCATAAGTTAAATTACACATGATGGTAATATGTAATAACTTTGTAATTTAAATGTTTTAAACACAAAACTGCCTCCATCTCCGTTATTTCTCTGCTGGACTGATTATGATTTATGCATGTAATGTTTAAAAATTTTGAGTTTAGTTACTATGTGTTGTTCTTATTTTTATTATTTATATGCTATAAGTTGCTACTGTCAATAACTTCTCAACTTATGTGAACCTTTTCTTTTCTTCATGCTCTTGCAACAGTTGAATTTTCCGTCTTGGGATCAATAAATGCCTTTTGTCTTTTTCTTCCTGAGATAAATGCAGTTTTCCCCCCACATATGTGGCATTGTGGTCGAATTGTTTATTAGCTGCAGTGACTTGGCTTATCTTTTCCATTTAAAAAATCATTACAGTCCGTTTTTGTTGCTAACAGGGGCGGAAACCTCTTGTTCCTCCCCTTCAGATAACTGAGAGATGCTCCGATTAAAACACTGAGGGAGTGATCCAGATCTCCTGAAGGCCCCCACGCTGCTGGTGTTATTACCATAAAAGACCTGATAATTCCCAGACAGCACTGAGAGGACGGAGACGAAACAAACTACAAAGACCTCTAACCAAACTTTTGATTCTCAGGTGCTGCAGTCGTGATGTTTGCTGGTTTCCTCTTTCTGCTCTTCCTCACAGGTAAGATAAGACGAGGCTGAGATTATTTCCTGAACTCTCCTTGAAACTAGTTTAATTTAACTCTTTTTATTTCTTAACTTAAAAAACTCAAAGGATGATAATGTGGAAAGCTGTGTGGACTTTTATAGTTTTGTTTCTTTATAATTTGTTTGAAAAAATATGTAATTAAAGGATTTTGACAGAAAAACAAAAATTCAAGAGATATAATAACATCATAAAAAAGGATGAAAATTACTATTAAAATGTCTATTCATTTTTGTAATTAATTTGTAATTAAACAGAAACAATTTCAGGTGGACAAAGATGTTTCCTGGCAGAACTTTTGCTATCATAATTATATTTTTTTAAAAATGAACATTATTATTATTATGGTGAAAATTGTGCCGCTTGCCTTCATTTAAACAACATGTGGTTGGACAACAAAGTGCAGATGGATCTCGTTTAAAGAGCCTCATCTCACCTTGAATGACTCCAATGAAGCTCACATTGAAAAATCATTTGTGGGAAATCATAATGGCCTTTCACTGACCACAAACACTGGAAGTTACTGCACGTGTTTGTCAGCTGGTGTTTTTAATGGTTTGATAATAGTTCCAGGGACAATAAATACCTACCCACAGAAACTAATGTTTGTTTCCTAAATTATAAATAATTGAGAGCACGTGACTTTGGGGATCAGCATGTGTCCTGATTCTTCTTTTCTTTTCTTTTAGGAGTAATTTCTGTGTTTTGATGTTTTTCGTTGTAGATGGGGTTGAATCTGAGCGTACCTGCAGTTATCAATATATTTTAAACCACCTTAACTTTACCAAGAAAAACGAGTTGTTCACTATGACCCGGCCTGTTAAAAACTACAAAAATCCCACACTGGTTTCTCTAGAAGTGCTGCTCTATGCCATCTTAGATGTGGTAAGTGTATAAAACTTAATGCATTCCTTTGACCAAGAGGTTGTATTAGTCTTACTTGTCCAAATATTTTCTATCCCTCTGCTCTGACTGGAGATATTTCCAACTTTTCCTTTGTTTATAGGTTGAGAAAGAACAGAAATTCATTCCTTACGTTTGGACTGTCATGGTGAGTTTTGTCAGATGATTAACTTTCTTACAAATCTCTTCCCTTTAAAAACTGTGAAACTTAAATTTGAAAGAAAAGTCTTTAAGTTTGGGTTAATTTGTATCCCTTTCTCTCATTTCCCACTTTGTCTACTGTTTATGTTTCTTCTGCAGAGGTGGCACAACGACTACATTTCCTGGGATCCAAAGGAGTTTTGTGGCATTGATAATGTTACTCTTCCTTCTGAAGTTTTATGGATGCCAGATCTCATTATTGAGGAAATGTAAGTGTGATGCATCAGCATGCGCCCACATTGACACAAAAACACATTTATGGTGTGCATATAGTGAATTTTCATTTTCAATTTTCATCTCAACAACTAATTATGACCAATTAGATGTCTAGACATAAAGGCTCTCAGAATCTTATGCAATTGCACACGAACATCAGTATTATGATTTATCCATTTTTCTTTATTTATTTCCATTTAATGTTTTGTCTTCTTGCACAGATTGACATAGACATCCTCAATGGAAATCAATTAACGAACTAATTCCATCATTTATTATTTCAGTCTGATTGTGTAGCCATCTGTGCCCATAGATTTAAAATCCAAATACAAAATGCAGATTACATGACCATTAACATGGAATTTGTGGGCCAAGTTTGTAAACCGAGAAGAGAACAGATTTACACATGTTTCTGTTTCTGAGGTCTCCAAAGATTTTTAGAACATCTGTATTATTCAAAGTGTCTTCTTGCAATCATATGACTCTCTGTGCACCTTTGCTCTTTGCTCTTACAGGACAGAGAAGGACAAATCTCCCCGGACTCCTTATCTCACCATCAATGATAAAGGTTATGTTGAAGTCCACAATGACCAGGTGCTCGTCAGCACCTGCAGGATGCACACTTACAAATTCCCCTTTGACATCCAGAAGTGCAACCTCTCCTTCAAGTCTTTTTCCCACACAGGTGAGACCGGGATGAGCTGTGTTTATGAGTATTTATGATTGTTTATAGGAGTTTATTGTGACATTAGTTCAAATTCAATGCTATGAGAGCAAAGTTTGGTGTTAATGCATTAAAAAAAACTGATGTGTGACAATTTTAACATGATGAGGAAAACATCAATATATAAACATCAGCTTACAGGCTGGAAATTACATCAAAATTCAGCTGTAGCACAATGAACTGCTTAAAAATTTGCCGTAAAATCTCAGGACCAGTTGATTTTGATGCTTTGTGGTTTATTTTTCACAATTAAATTATGTTTTTGCCTGCTGGCTTAGCTATCAAACTTCTGTGTTACCTTAAACAACAACAGTCACCAGTTGTTTTTTCTCTCGTGTCAGCCAAAGACATGCGGCTCCTGGCGGCCGACAACTCTTCAGAGGCCACCGAATGGTCTCGTGAGGTGATGCGGACTCAGTACGAGTGGCTGTTCCTCAACATGAAAGTTACCACCAAAAACGCCACTAATTCAATCGACCAAGACATGGTCATCTTCACTGTATGTATGACTGTAGTTGTACTTTCTACCTGTTGCTTCATCGATTCACATAGTTGCTGTGTATGTGTGAATAGGTAGCATGAAACTAACATTTAGTCCCTTATTTAAGTACTGATGTACGTGTAGTGTTTGTATTTCGGTGAAAAGGAAAAATTTCCCATTTGAAGGGGAATGTTTGACTGTTTTTTAAAACATTATATTAATCTAACAGCTGTATTTTCTTGAGATTCAACCTCAGATCAACTTCAAACATCTGCATTTCTTCTTCTATGTTTTGGTTCTCTTCTCATCCTGCTTGCTCTTCCCTCTTCCTGTATTTTCTTATTTTACATAATTTTTTGTCCTTCTGTCTTTTTCTTTTTTCCTACTTTCCTCCATCATGTTCAAACATTTCTAATTTCTTTCCTATTTCCTTTTTCTTTCTTGTCTTTTTTGATCTGAATAAAAAGAAATCAGACAGCAAATGCTCTTTTCCTCAGGACTCTTTTTGAGAATATTTGAATGCTTTTCACTTAAGAAAATGTTTTAGAGTAGGAAATATAGTGCAAATGACTTTTATGCTTTAAGTTTTGTACTTCGTAGTATTTCTAGTTGCCTTCCTCAGATGTGCAGGGCTATAAACATCAACCACTTGACCCTTTGGCGTCATTTTGCAGATCACCATGAAGAGGCGGTCTGTCCTTTACATTGCCAACTTCTTGCTGCCCGTCCTCTTCTTCTTGTTTCTGGATTTGGCCTCCTTCATGATCTCAGACCGCAAGGGTGAGAAGCTCAGCTACAAGATCACCGTGATGCTCGCTGTCACGGTGTTACAGCTGATCCTAAATGAAATCCTTCCCGCCTCGTCCAACAGGATTCCACTTATAGGTAAAGAAGCTCAGACCCACCATTCCTCTTTTATCGGATTGTTCTCAACATGTGCAGCACATACTCAATAACATGTAATTTTTCTCTCCATTCATGACGCTGCCTGCCCTTCCAGCCGTCTACTGCATTGGGATTTTTGGTCTGATGCTGCTGAGCCTCCTGGAGACAATTTTGGTGATGTATCTGATGGAGAAAGACGCTGCATCCATGTACAATGAGATGAAGCAACACCAAAGTGAGGACAAACAGGGTAAGTGCAGCTTCCACAGGTGTGACAAAGGTGAGAGCAGTAACTTTAGACTAAATAACCAAACAACATGCAGAGGCACTGTCATTGTTACTATATAATACATGTTTGTTCATTTTAATATTTCTTAAACTGTCTTTTTGTCAAACATATTGTTTCAGATGAGCCAAAGAGTGTGTGTACCAATGATACGTCTCCTGGTGAAACTCCATCTGAACTGCTGCCAGGGGTCACAGAGGTTTGAACTTTTTACGTTTACACTTTTAAACCTGAAGTTATTTTCTTTTCTTTTCACTGAATTCTCAAAGTATCACCTAAATAATAATACAGTCCATTAATCTACTGATCCACTTCTGCAGGGCAGCACCGGCAATCTGTTGGATGAGGGCCAGGCCTTGGAGAAGCTCTCACGTGAGCTGAGGAGGATGGAGAACACGCTGACTCTGCTGCTCAGCAACAAGAAGACCTCTGGTTATTTGACCAGAGTCGCCAAGAGGATCCATAAAGTTTTCTTTATTTTCTACATAACAGTGGCCACTCTGTTTTTAGCTTTTATGTTTTTCAACTGGAACACCTAATAGAGACGATCATATAATGAAAATATGAACTGTATCATTACGACCTGCTATAACCAAAGCTAATTATCCTGTAATTTCCTCCTTTTTGCCTTGTTTGTGCTAGTGGCTAACACTTTGTACACTGCTGAGAGCGCTCACCTTCCCCACCTACTCTTTAGTGTTTTAACAGGCGAATAACCAGAGATCGATGTAAAAATCTGACAAATTTCGGCCTTATGTGCCTCTGCAGGAATGAAAGTAGCCCTGCCTGCGATGCCATCAATTCTCTTTAATACATTCATGTGAAACAACTCAAGCTCAACTATGATGCATTTAAACTAGATCAATATCTTAAATTTCTGTGAAAGATGGGAGATAGAAACTTTGAAGCATTACTTCCTTGATTCAAAGTTTACAGGGTTGTTGTGGAAATAAAAAAATATGAAGAAATTGATAACATTTATTTAACTCTGATAAGACTCTACATATTTTCTGCTGTTTATAGTAAGAATAAGTGCAAATGAGTTTAGCTTTGCATGCAGTAGTCACATAAAAATAGGTCCCAGTGGTGCTCAGCTCTGTTAGATCCCTTGATGCTCTACAGTGGTTTTATTTTTGCACATCTTGCTCTTGTTGGAAGATGCACACTCATCGAATCCCTGATTTCCAAACTTTGGTTTTAGCAAATCTGGTGATGAAACGTGTACTTGGCTGCTCCTCAGACATATTTTGTTCTGTTTTTTCTGCATGTTTTTTGCAGTGCAACATCTACAGCTAAATCATGCACAAAGAATAATAACCTCATTTTATTTGATGGAATATTAAATGACACCTCTTTGGCCTGTACTGACTGGCTTTGAAAACATGTATCAAACCCTATGTTTTGCACAAATAAACACATTTTAGTACCCTTAAAGTGGTTTGTTGAATGCACAAAGACTGGTGTCAGCTGATATTTAAACTAAATATTCATTCCTATCTGAGTAGAATTGTGCTCCTTGTCCTGAGTTGAACAACGTGCAGCAAATGGATCTCAAATGGAGAGCCCCATTTAAACCTAAAAGACTCACATTTGAAAATCATTTGTGGACTGATGAAATAAAACCTTGCAGTCATGCCAACGCCCAGCTTATAATGGCTTTTCAGTGACCACGATAACTGGATATTCTTTCAGATATTTGTCAGCTTAGGTTTTACAGGATTTGATGATAAATTAAGATGTGGATGTGTTCCCACATAGACTAATATTTGTTATTTCATACAGTAAATCTGACATAAGAGCCCTGAAGTTCCAGTTTAAAAGGAAAATAAATAAGAGCATGGAAATTTTATAAATAAGCTGTGGTAGAAAATTTGTCTTGATTTTTAAGTCAGGGGTGTACTCAGAGGGGTCACCGCAGAGATCAGGATCTGGTTTTTACAGTACAACTTGACTTGTTCAGTCTGTTGAGCCACAGCTGGTAAGAGTTAAAGGTTCAGGCCTGCAAACTAGAAGTCTCTAAGACCTCCTGTTTCATGCTTTTTATTTGGTAATGTTAGTAGAAAGATGACAGGAAACAGGAGGACGGAGATGCAACAAAGACTCAAACCTGGGACCTTGTGGCTTATGGTTGGTGTCCTAATCACCAAGCTGGACACTTGAAAATAAAGTAAATGTGTTAATTCAGCTCATGTGTGATAAAAAGCTGCTGATGAAAAACAGAAAGAGGATGACGGCAGCTTTTTATCACACACCCATCCCACCAGCACTTCCTTATTGACCAAATAACCTGAAGAACTCTGCAGTCCCGTCACCAAAAACAGACTTTACCCTAATTTAGAAGAGCAATGTCCACTCCCCTCTTCCAGCTAACGTTGAGGTGCTCTTAGTAGATAGGTTTGGATTTTGTCTGGTACTAACACTATTGACTAATGTCATGTTTTAGTCTAAAAATATACACTATAAAATGCTGCCAATTATAGGCACTCTCAGACATCACAACAGCTTCTTAGCTTCATCATATTGATTCACTCAAGAGCAAAGCTTCATGAGGCATCATTTGCTCTACCAAGCCACCTACTGGACAAAAAGTATTTAACGACAAAATTATCAAAATGACATTTTTGATTTGAAATGTTTACTTTTTTAATTGAATTGAATAAAAACTATTTTCCGTTATGTCAGTAACTATATGATGCATATATCAATAGAATCGATTTTCTGAGCTTTAAACCTCAACTTTAAGAAATTACAATGGTCATGAAAGAATACCTGAAATACTTGAAATACAACAGACAATTTACCTTATAAAAGAAAAAAATATGTGAACAAAAGAAATGATTAAAGAAGATAAATTGTACAGCATTATTACTATTATTTTTGGAAAATACATCTAGCATAACTTACAATTATTACTATGTACATACCTTTGGTTGTGGCGGGGTCCATGGACATTAAAAACTTTGCTTAAATCTAACACAGAGAGGGTTGGATCCTCCATTTGCCCAACCCCTCTCCAGTTTGTGCAAAACAGCCCAGGGAGGACAGGGATGCACAAACCTCTCTCAGGCTTTGGATTGTCATTCATGATGTTTCCTGGCTTCCTCCCTCTCCTCCTCCTCACAGGTAAGGTTTCTCCTTCTCACAGTGCTCCTGCTGCACGTTATTAGTCTATTATGTCCTACTGTTTAATTAAAAAGCTGACTTATGATTGCATAGGTTTTCACTTTAGATACAGTTCTGAGTGCTGCTGCCATGCATTTGAAGGTATATTTAGCACATGGATCTCAAATGGAGAACTTATTTAGACTCTAACGACTGTAAAAACTCATTAAGCGGTCAAGAAGAAGAGCTGGTGCTTAAATGGCCGTCGACCTCCATCTGTGACCACAGGCAGCAGATATTATTACAGACGTTTCTCAGCGAGTGTTTTATATGGACTGATAAATAATTCATGAACTTTAAATGCTAATTTCAGAAACAGTGAACAACACAAGTTTGCAGAATGATGTAAAGCATGAAAAAATTAAAATTCTGTATTTCTTGTAAAATAATGGACTCATTCCTCTCATAGTGAATGTGTTTTGATGTTTTTAGCTGTGGACGGGGAGTCCTATGAGAAAGTATGCAGTTATCAGGATGTTTTAAACTACCTGAACTTGACAAAAAGCAACGAGCTGTTCTTCATGACCCGACCGGTTAAAGACTATAGACAGCCAACACAAGTATCCCTGGAAGTGCTGTTGTATGCCATCCTAGATGTGGTAAGCGGTTAAAGATTTACATTTAATGCCCCTGCAGGTGGCTATCAAATATAATCAGTATAATGTCCATGATTATGTTTATGTTTATTGGCGGTTGGTAGAATTGAAAAGCATTGTGCAGCTTTGTGTAAGTAACATTACTTTTATGAAAGGATCCTTCTGATTTAGACTTGAAATTGTAGCTTAATTTATATGGAAATTGTTCAATTGTGCTTAATTAATTTGAGTTTTATGAAACTTTTGCATGTGATAGTTCAGCTGACTTTTTCTCTAGCCTTTTCACACATATTTCTTTGCTTACTCATAGAGAGAGATTGACCAGACGTTCGTTCCTTACGTTTGGATTTTAACGGTGAGCTCTCTCGACACTCAAATTTCTTTCAAGTACATTTACTGAAGTACCAAATTTGAAGTACTTATGTTTAACATGAGTGTTTCTATTTCATACAACTTGACACTTCTATTCCATCACATCTTATAATATTTTACCTTTTACTCCACAACATTTGTCTGGCAGTTTCATGTGTATCCTGTCGCGGGAAAATTAATTATCTTTAAATTTTCTTATTTTGCACTTGTTAAGTTCTCACTTCTGAAGCTGAGTAAACTCTTTAAAAACCATCTTGGATTAGCAGCAAAATATATCAACACAAAATTAAAAACAGGTTGTTTAGATAACTTTACAGAGACACATGGTTCTCACGTACAAACATATGATGATCTCATAAAATATGATGCATTGCTGTAGATTAAACTACCCAAAATTATGAAGTAGTTAAAATTAGCTAAACTTTAAAATCTATGGCAGTAAAATGCAGCCATAATATTAACCTAAAAACATCAGATATAACAGTAACTGTGTAATAACACCAAATGCGAGGGAAATTTTTCATGCGAGTTACAGTAAAATATGTTAATAGCATCAACAAAATATATACAATGTATCAAATAAAAGTACTCATGATGCAGTGAAAGGTTTTAAATGCGTGATTTTTACTTGCAGTATAAAATTGATACTTTCATTCAAGTAAAGGATTGAATTACTTTATCCACCACTGCAGGTTTTTTTCTAGATGCAGTTTTGTTTTTTTAAAATTCAGACTATGATTTTCCTCTCCGTCTCTGTAGAGTTGGAGGAATCAACACATTCAGTGGGATTCAGACGACTTTTGTGGCATTCGGACTGTTTCACTTCCTACTGAAGTTTTGTGGAAACCTGATATAACTATTGAAGAAATGTAAGTTTAAATGCACATTCTTGCACTCAGAGTCAAAAATCTACATACAATCAAACAGTAATTGAAGTAATTTGTATTAGAGGAATCATACAAGTCCAATCTTGTTAGGAATAAAAGGTGAATTATTTAACTTTAGTCAATAGAAAAAAATATAATAGCTTCTAACTAGTTACAAACTGCTACATATTTGTTTCAAAAAATGGCTGAACTCTATTAATCCAACTGAATAATGTTTATCTGTATCTATACTCATAATGGGCAGTCTTGTGCTGGAAATGTGTGGTACTTAAACTGGAAGTGGGCTAATTCAAGCCTAAAGTAAAAAATATAAACAAATTACTCTTGAATAAGTTTCTATAACATTTCTTTCGTTGTTTTTAATGCTTCCTTGTGTGTCTTTTGTATCTCTGTGTGTTATCGCACAGGACAGAAAAGGACAAAGCCCCCCCCAGTCCTTATCTCACCATCTCCAGTGATGGTTTCGTCAGTGTTCATAACGACCAGGTGCTGGTCAGCACCTGCAGGATGCATGTCTACAAATTCCCCTTTGACACTCAGAGCTGCAACCTGTCCTTCAAGTCTGCTATTCATTCAGGTGTGTCTTAACATGTTCTTATAAGTTCTTAAGTTGTGTGTTTATCTCGTGTACGTGTATATTTGCTTTAATGACTCATTTTAACATTTCATCAAATTATCGCACAAAGCAGCCTTTCTTTCCTCACGCTTTGTGTTTTATCTCCCACATTAGTCGAGGAAATACAGCTCTTTCAGAATCTCAGCTCTTCAGACGCCACAGACTGGTCACGCGAGGTGATGCGGACCCAGTACGAGTGGCTATTCATCAGCATGACAGTCAGCAACACAACTGTTAACACCTCTGACTTCGAGCAAGATGTGATCATTTACACTGTAAGTAAAGAATCACTGGATGCAAACACAGAGGTGCAAAGTAACTATTTGCACAACTGCTGCACTTAAATGGTGACTCAGGCTAAAAATCAGTTTGTCAGTTGCTTCTTTTAAGGAGCTCCAAAAGTCCCAAAAAAATGAGGTTTTATTTAGTAGGCACAAGATAAGAAGTATTGCAAACAGACAAGACTGAGAGTTCAAGTTTCATCTGGCAGTGGCAACGGGCTCAGACTGACTCCCACTTTTCCTGTTTAATAAAGTTGCTATAAATATAAGAGTAAATAAAATATTATAGTATAAATATTAAACCCTTGTATTAAAAAAAGAATTTTCATTATGTTGGACTCTCTGTCTTCCTACTCTATATTTTTGAATATTCTACCTTTTATTCCAGATTTAATTTGACTCTAGACGTTTGATGTTTAAACTCTGGAACCATTAAATGACCAGTATGATGCAGATTACTTTGTCGCTGCAGGCTTTGCAAACTATAAGGTGGCTGTAGATTAGCATTTCTTACATTTATGTCATTTCATAGATCACCATGAAGAGGCGGTCTGCTCTTTACATTGTCAACTTCTTGCTGCCCGTCATCTTCTTTTTGTGTCTCGACTTGTCGGCCTTCCTGATCTCCGACAGTGGGGGCGAGAAGCTCAGCTTTAAGATCACTGTTCTGCTTGCTGTCACAGTGATGCAGCTTATTCTGAATGAAATACTGCCATCGACATCAAACAGGATTCCACTTATAGGTGAAGAAGCTAATAGTCTACAATGCTAACATGCCCGTGTGTAGCAGACTTAACTCTTACCAGATTGTAGCTAACTGTTTGATTACTTGTGCAAATTAATGAATATCTCTTCCCTCTCCAGCGGTCTACTGCATTGGGATTTTTAGTTTAATGATGCTGAGCCTCCTGGAGACCATTTTGGTGATGTATCTGTTAAACAAGGACTCGTCAACCAAGGCCGAGACAGACAGGAGTCAAAGCCTGGGTGAGGACTGTAACAAACAAGACAGTGATCACTGTAAAGAGGTGAAATTCAATGCAACAAAGAGGGAAATATTTATATAAATGTGTCTGGAAGTCAGACATCTGCAGTCTGTTGCACCAGACTAATGTAAATTTGACTGTGAGATCATATTTCAAGTTACCACTGGTTCCAGTCACTTTCTGAGTACTTTGAAAGACTGTGAAGCAAGAACATTTATTCAGGAAAGAAAAAAAAGTTTTATTGCATTTCAATTACCTTTTGTGTCTGATCTGTCCTTCCAGATGTGAAGAAATGGACTGTTTGCATCTGTGATGAGTCTGTTGATGAGATACCATGTGAACTGCAAAAGGTTGGAATTACATTGTACTATAATAAATTCACTAATTTGTGATATGCAGGTTAGATTGAAAGCACCTAAAGTACACAAAGGAGGTTTCCACTGTAATTAATCTATTCTGTACACAAAATCTCAAAGTATCAAGCTTTTTTTTTTATTCTTAATCATGCAAATTAACCTCTGACTTCAAAATCACTTCTGCAGTGTGGCAGCAGAGACCAGCTGACGGAGGAGCTCCATGCCTTTGAAAAGCTCTCTGAGGAGCTGAGGGAGGTGGTGAAAACACTCGCTCTGCTCCTCCTCGACAGCAGGAAGGAGGAAGAAAAGCCTGGTTACTGGAGCAGAAAAACTAAAACAATCAACAAGGTTTTCTTCATTTTCTACATCATAGCTGTCACTCTGTTTTTAACATTTATTTTTGTTAGCTGGAGGGATGATGTTACATAATAACACATTTAGAGATATGGTTCCCTTTGTTTTACTTGCAGGACTTGTTATTGCATGAAATTTCAATCTACAGGGGGTAACGTCTCCTTGTGTATGTGCATTTGGCATGAACAGAAGCTCTCATGCATCATATATCCTGTAGCATCTAAACAGTTATGGTTTTCGCAACCAATCAATAGTGTAGTTTGCATGTTCTGCACTCTGCTACATAATTAAAACACCACAGACTGTATTTACCTGTGACACCACTTCTTTTAATCATAAGTCTACTGCTATGCTTTCAGCCTCTATATTTATTTAGTTTAAATGGTTTTGCTTTTGTTTTGACCAAATTCTGTAATTTTAGAAGGACAAGAAAAGCCCATTTTTGAGGGAAGGCAATGTCTAAATAAGATATTTTTCTGCAGATTAATTTGTTTTGTACTTGCTTTCTCTTTATTACATTATTTTATTTACATCTGCTGTTTAACTGTTCTTGTTTTCCTGTCAGTTACACAATGTTTAAAGCTGAATAGGCCACATGCAAATTTTTAAACAGTATGTTTGTGCTTGTTACATAACAAACTTTCATCATGTGTATAATTGAGTTGTTTTTTTTATGTTACTTGTTATGGTGACTTTTCTGAACATGGTAATAATTGATGGAATAATGGTCAGCTCATCTGTTTTTTAAAATATGCATAAGTGTCATTAAAAATGACAAAAATCCTACACTAGTATCCCTGGAAGTACTGCTTAACACCTTCATAGGTGTGGTTAGTATTTTAAACTTTATTTGTCAAATTTAAAAATAAATTATTATGTCTTTTGACCTATTAACCTACTGACCTTTAACCTACTACTCTCACCATCAATATTCTCAAACGTATTTCTCTGTTTACAGGTTAAAGGACCAGAAATTAATTCCTTATGTCTGGACTGTGATGGTGATAACTTTCTGACAAATTTTTTCCCTTTGAAAATTTTTTTTTTTAAACTTTATTTTTGATGCAATTTTCGCATACATATGAACATGCGTACACAAACAAACATATTGAACACAAGGTCAGGGAGTCATAACATGCGAAACAAGAAAAAAAACAAAACAAAAAACAATGATAAATCAATAAAAGAAAAAGAAGGCATCAATAAATACTTTAATTAGTGCTGATGAATCAGTTGGATTTATTCTTTTTATCTCTTTACAGAAATAACTGCGAAGCTGGGGATATCGGTAGAAATCTGTTCTATCCAACTTAGACATCTGGCATAGATTTTGAAAACTGTTCACCTTCCAGTTAGACACAATTTTACACAGAGCTGTAATTCCAAGCTGAGACCATTGCTTGTATCTGGGATCATGGAGTGCTGGTATAAAATCTGAGTCGTATGCTGGCCAACTGATTAATTTAGTCTCGCTTTGAATATGAAATCTCTTGACCACCTCCCTCCACACTTTAAGTGACAAACTAATCCATGGATTGGACTTCAATTCCAACTCCTCCTCCCTTCTGGAGCAGCCAAGAAGTGTCTGTATTGATATGGTGATTTGGGATATCTTGATACTCTTCCACTTAGCCACATAAACTGGATTACAGCAGTATACCAAAGGTCTCAGCTGGGCTGACAGATAGTAGTCTTTTAAACATGGTAGGGCTAAACCCCCTTTCTCTGATTTCTAATTGAAGTACTGAATATTTCACCCTGGGCTTTCTGTTACTCCAAATAAAACGTGATATATGTTTATCCCACTCTCTGAATTGTTTCGAGGGAATCTCTACTGGGAGGGATAGAAATAAATGCAACACTCGTGGTAGAATGTTCATCTTGACTGCCCTAATTCTATCACCAAAGTCAAGTGAGAGCAAACTCCATCTATTAATGTCATCGTATATTCTTTTATTGACGAAACTGTAGTAGATATCATAAAGAAATGATTTGTCCTTTGAGATGAGTACACCTAAGTACTTAACATACAAGGAGAACCAGTTGAATTTATTTTTATTGATCATTTCTTGCGTGGAGGTATAATTAAATAATAAAACCTATTTTTTTTATATGCATTAATAACATAGCCAGAATATTGCCCATATGTTTATAAAATGTTCATCAACAATGGAACACTGGAACCAGGTTCCCTAACTGTAATCAACACGTCATCTGCGTATAATGATATTTTATACTCATTCTCTCCAATACAAATGCCCTCTAAAGCCCCCTCTTGCCTGATTGCTTGGGACAGCGGTTCTATGAAAAGACTGAATAAAAAGGGGCTGGCTGGGCAGCCTTGTCTACAGCCACGCTGTATGGCTATAGAGTTTGATAAACTATTTATCTTGAGTCTAGCTGTAGGTGAAGCAAAAAGTGCTTGAATAGAGCATATAAAATCCCTATTAAATCCAAATCTAGACATAACTAAAAATAAAAAATCCCATCCAACTGAATCAAAGCTTTTTCGGCATCCAAACTGAGCATAATTGAACTTATTTTTCCCTCTTGAAATTGATGAATGATATGAAGTGCTCTCCTAATGTTATTGTGAGTCTGCCTTTATTTTATAAAACCTGTCTGATCCTAATCGATTAATTGTGGCATCACTGCTTCCAACTCAAGTGTTTTCCAGCAAAACTTAATTTTAGAGGAAAACTCTTTAAATTAGGGTTAATTTGTGTGTTTTTCTTTCACTTCCTATTATATTTACTGTTCATGTTCCTGTTTTTGACCCCTCCCAGAAATGACACATTGAATACATTTCCCTTGATCCAAATCATGTTTCAAGTGTTTCTCTTCTTACATAAGTTTTATGGATGCCATATCTCTTTCTGGAGCAAATGTAAGTATGACAAATCAGCATCCACCCACGTTAAAACAAACACACACTTAAGATGTGAATATATTGATTTTTATCTCAACAAATAATTATGACCAAATCAGATTTGTAGACATAAAAGCTCTCAGCTTCTTATGTAATTGCGCATGAACATCAGCATTATAATTTTCCATTTTCTTATCCATTTCCATGTAATGTTTTGTCTTCTTGCAAAGCCTGACTTGAACTCATGATCATAAACAGAGATCTGCTGTGACACAATAACTGAAGCATTTGGATGCATAAACATTAAACATTACCTAACTGTAGATGGAGAAATATTTTAGCAGGTTTCTATATAATAAATGTGTTTCAATCTACCTGTCTATGAATTACATTTTCAATTTGTGCATTTAAAAACTTAACTGGAAGTACGGAAATGAAATAAAAAAGCCATTAATTTTACATTATAGTAGGCAAAAAATTCACTGACTAGCCTCTCCAGTTTTTCCACCTTTGAGAGAGGGACGTCATGCAATGTTAGTGGCCACATGAGCCAAGGAAGGAGTCCATACTGCATGCACCAGAGCTTCAGCTTGCCAGTTTGTCAATGTTGTCCAGGCCACCGGCTACCTCCTTCCCGAGCCGGTCTGCCTGCTCTTTGTCTTTGAGGGAGGCATCGTACCAGCGACCTAGGCTCTTCACAGGCTTCTCCGAGACAGTTGGAATAGGTTCCTTGCCAATGTGAAAGCGGTGGTCTGACAATTTCCCTTTGACAATGGAGATGCTTCTGGACTTGCTCGGTTTGATGTTCATATGAGCCAGCTCGATGCTTTCCTGGAGCTTTTTTAGTAGTCGAACAGTGCAAGCCTTGGTTGTGGTGAGTGTTTTAAGATCATCCATGTAGGCTGTGACAGGTGGCAGCCTCGGGCCAGGTCTTACTCATTGTCCACCGACCACCCAACGAGAGGCCTGGATGATAAAAAGTGAGGGCCAGTGGGGAGATGGTGCAGCCAGCCATGATTCCCACTTCTAGGTGTTGCCATGCAGTGGTATACTCGGCTGTTGTCAAGCAGAGCTGAATATTCTGAAAATAGGCCTTGACAAGGGTTGTGAGAACCGCTGGGACCTTGAAGTAGTTGAAGGCTGTCCACAGGAGGTTGTGTGGGACTGAGCCAAAGGCGTTAGCGAGGTCCAGGAAAACGACATCGAGGTCTTGATCCCTCTATCTTGGCAACCTGGATCTAGTGCCAAATGACGCTGGCAGGAAGTTGGTATCTCCTTATTTTTCCACATGACTCTCATCAGCTTCGAGAGGAATCGTAGGACATCTGGTGCGTTTTTGTAGAGCCTGTAAGGAACTCCGTTGGGACCTGGGGCTCATGCGGCCCTTGCTCTACGCACAGTCTTGTCTACTTCGCTCCATTTGGGTGGGCTGATGTCTAGTTGGTGTTCTGGTGGATTGACTGGTGGTCAGGTGGGAGTGTAATTTCTTCATGTCTTCAGTTATCAATGCAGGACTTTTTCAGATGTTCTTCCAGGTTGGCTTTTGACACTGAGAGACTTCCGCTCTTCTCCTTTGTAAAGAGGCTCTTCACAAATTTGAAGGGATCTTTGTAGAAATAAGATCTTGTTTGTTCCTTCCTTCTGTGCTTTCTCAGTAGGTTTTCAGCTCTCCTCAGCATAGCAAGCCTGTTCTGGATCTCTACCTGCAGCAGGTTTATGCCCTCCTTCTCCTCCTCTCTGGCCTTCCTCCATTGTTTCTTCAGTTGCCTCCTCTCTTTGACCAGGCGATCTATTTCTGCCTGCCTTCAGGACTTACTGAGGTTTGACGGAGTAGATCGTTTGCTTTCGACTGCTCTGAAACGTTCCACACCATAAGCATAGATTAGATCGCCCATTCTCTCCAGTATCTTCATGGTGGTGCCTTTGATCCCTTCTAGGATGTTATAGAGATCAGTGTTGACCTCCTTCCACAGTGTCTTATCACAGGATTTTGGCCACTTGACTGGTGGCCTTTGCCCCTAGATCTTCTTCTTCACTGCCGGTCGTGATGGGTTGAGTTCGGGTTGCTCTCCCTTGCCTAGTTCTTCATTCTCTGAGACAGGGGTGTTGATGTCCTGTAGGCTGTGGTTTCTGACCTGCTGCTGGATTTCAGTCGACTGACTCGATCTGCTTCTCAGAAAGTAGCTGTCGATGCGATTTCCCTGTTGACCCTTCTTTAGGCACCCTTTCTTGCCCTGGTAAATTTTCAGGCTTTGGGTGGAGGTAACCTTTGTCCAGCCACATACGCAGCTCTGGAGCTTGTGTCCTGCTGTAGTTGGAGCTTCAGGTATGCTTATCATCAATCTCGTAGTCTGCTCCGTTCCTAAGTTTGTTACCGGGGTGTCTGCCGATGAGCTGTCTTCCACCCCCCGCTCTCGCTGGCTCAGGGGGTATGTTCTTCTTAGGATTTTCTGTAGCCATATGTGGGTGGGACCCATGCACCAGTCGTGCTGGGTCCTGCCGCCACAGGTAGCAGCTAGCCCATGGTGGCTCCATTGGGGTCTATTCCCTCCTGCCAGCTGTCTTTCCATGCTGTCACAAGGTCTTTCCCTTGTTGTTAGCTGCCCTTTCACAGCAGTCACTAGTTCGCCAGATGATCAGATCTGTTGTATAGGACTAGATGTTGGTATCCCCTATTACATGCGTGCGTGAGGCGCCAATGAGACACTGTGGGAAGGTCAAGTGAGTGGTGTTTTCCTTTGGGTTTTGAAGTGTTGTGCTGGGGCGGGCTTCTTAATCTAGTTTTGTTTGAGAAGGCCGGCTAAGAGAGGCTGTTTTTCTCACCCAGAAAGTGGCGGCCAGTTTGAATGAGGAAGGTAGAGTCAGGGAGAGATGCCCTTTGCGGGGCTAAAACTCTCCCCTCTACTCCCCAACTCTCATGGGTGAGGCAAGGAAGAAGAGTGAACACTATCAATACTCACCAGCCCAGACTAGGTGTTGATATCCCCTGTTACATGCGTGTTTGAGGCACTAACAAGACTCTGTGGGAAGGTCAGGTGAGCGATGGCATCCTTTGGGTTATCAAGTGGGCCCCCTCCTTCTTGGGTGTTTCACTGATAGGCCCATGACACCCCCAGAGGGTTCAGCGGTGAATCTCAGCATCCCAGGTTCACCCCCTAGATGCCATCGGCTCACCTGAGAGCCCAGGTGGAGTCCAGGCAAAACAAGGGCAGTCATCCACAACCACTGACTCCCCTTTTCAGCTGCTCTGGAGGGTCTTTAACTGCCTGCCGGTGGGCCTTCCCTTGCACTCCAATCTCCCTGAGAAGCCTCGATGTTGAGGTGGCTATGAATCCTTTGCAGCCTACTTCCACTGGGCGTACTTTTGCTCTCCAGCCCCATTGCTGCACATCTGCTTCAAGTTCAGCGTACCTTAGCCTCTTCCGCTCAAAGGCCTCCTCCACTGAACTCTCCCAGGGCACCGTGAGCTCAATGATGTAAGCAAGCTTGAGGGAGGCTGACCACATAACAAGGTCTGGTTGCAAGTTGGTAGATGCAATCTCAGCAGGGAAGCAGAGCTTCTGGCCCAAGTCTGCCAGCAGTTTCCAGTCCCGTGCCCCGCCTAGCTGGCCAGCGATTCGTCCTATGGTGCTGAAGCTGGCTTGACCCTCGCCCTCCCAGACAAAAGATGTCACCTGCCGGCGGGATGACGGTAGAGGAAGGGCGTTCACGCTTGTCCATCGGCTCTCTAGTACTGCTGCAAGACTCTTTGAGACCTGGTTGTGACGCCAGGTATACCGTCCTTGAATGAGGGTGGTCTTGCAGCCCACCAGGATGTGTTTCAGTGATGCTGGACTTAGGCAGAGAGGGCACGTGGGGTCTTCACCATACCACGGACTTAGGTTTGCAGGAGAAGGTAGGACATCGTAGACAGCCCTGATGGTGAAGCTCATCCTGAATGCCTCCATCTCCCTAACCATCTCTCCTAACCCTAACCCTAAGCTCTTGCCAGGAGATCTTCCTCTTCTCTACTCCTTCCCATATCATCCACTGCCCTTGTTTTGCCTTTTGCCTTTTTTGATGAAAACAAACCATTTCCTGGTTTTGCTGCTTTATAATGAAATCTTTCAAGGAAAAACATAACAGTGGACTCTTATTGTGAAGAGATTGAAGGAAACTGGATGTGTTTCCACAAATGGTTTCCACCTAATTGGTAACTACTCTTTGATAAAACCAATTCTACATAAACAGCGAGTTTAGAAAAAGCTTGTCTGCATTCATTAAAAGAATTAAGAGTCTTGAAACCTTGTAATAGAAATGATGGCTGCAAACATGACAGCTTATGCTGTTCCCAGCAAAAACTTTGGATCCTGACCTGGTGATGAAAAAGCATTTTACTTGTTTTACAGTGTAGTGCCACTGTAGTAAGCAGTTGTTATTAGTATGATAGGGAAACATGTAGAAATTGTTATTTCCCTCCAACATAGCCTACATGATAACTCACATACTTTTCGTTTTCATTTTGTGTATAAGGCTTTTAAGATGAAGACTAACCTTCAACAAACACCAGTCTCAGGCTGTTTATTAGTCATTTTGCAGCCTCATGCACTCCTCTTCTGCATTAAATCCAATGACTGACGTGTTATGGTTGCTATGATTGTACAACAGCTATTGGGGGGGGGGGGCTGAGTCAGAATCATTTACAGACATCTTATGTTGTTTTGACAAAGCAGGTTTGAACCTTGCCTCTCCAGTTCGAACAATCATGCACAGGTAACCACACTGATGAAGGCATTGTTATGGTTTTATTAGTCATATTTGATCGCTCAACAGAGAAGCTTCATCTAAATCCCAGGTTTGAGTTGCATTACATAATACTTTCTTCTTTTTTTCACCTGCAGGAAACGCGCACATACTGTATAGCCATGCTATAAAAGTGCTGTGTGTGTAATAGCATTTTAACAACCTGATGGAGTGAGGAAAGCATGCGATCAAGGCACACATGCAGTCAAAAGCTCTTTTTATGATGGGTGTTCTCATGCTATTCACAGAGTCTGTTTTTAATGTGACAGCATTTTATGGATCAAAGACCACCGCACTGTGACATATGAAACACTAGACTCTGATGCTGGTGACATGATCTTTTTGGTTTGACAAGGTATCAGGTGTCATGTTGCAGGGAGAGGGAGAAACAGGGAGTGATGTAAGCTGCACAGCAGAGGACTTTCACACAGACCATTAATCACTGACGTCTTCAAAGCAGTCTGAAGCCACACATTGGACCACTTAGTTCAACTGGGAGAGCAGAATCCAAAGTAAAACCATATTCAGGGACTTTGTCTGTGGCAGATTTGGCATTTAGTATTGTCTTCTCTGTAGGTATGTTTCTGTCAAAATATATTTATTTATTCTAACTTTTATTTAAAGAATTTATCTGCACATCTGAATGTGTGATGGCTGCCTTGCAGAGGGGTGCAACTTGAGAAAATGACACACTATCTTGTTTACTTTTAAAATATTAACACATTATTTCATGTTGTTTTGCAAACTTGTTATCAGGTATGTGCAGACTGTTTTAATTCCTAGGTAGCAAATACTGACTTTTTCATCTTTCAGAGATAAATATATACCATAGCATTTTTTACTTTGGTAGTATAATTCTAGAGGCTAGGGATGAAATACTGCAGAGGACTGATACATTTAATCTCTTCTTTATTCAACAAAACCTGTAAGGATAATGAAAAAATTAAATCTAGACATATAAATAAAGGCCTTAGAAAGTCCTTAGATCTCGGGAACCTACACACCATTTTTTCCTCCACAATACACGTGAACCCTGCCAAACAACATGGGTGGTGTCACTGTGTGTTTTCATGTGAAGAAGAAGAAAGAGAGAGTGGACAAGCATCTGGATTCACTGCTGTATTACCAACAAATTGCTGATCAAAGCCAAATAATCAAACGGTGACTCCTATGTCATGTTCATTTTGCTGGATTCTCTTTGCACACTCAGTTACGCTTAGGTACACTGAGGCAAAGTTTAACCCAATATTTTATGAAGATTTGACATATTGCAGCTAAATTTGCCATTAGCTTCAGCAAGAATCAGGGCATTGTGGTCAGGGATTATGGCAAGCCACAAAGAGCCACTGAAGCAGCAGTGAACAGAGAGGACAAGTGGTTCTGGCTCTAAAGACAGAGGAAACAGCTGAGGGTCCAAATCATGGAAACCAATCATGCGGCCACAACTAGACTCAGATTTCATTGAATGGCATAGCTGTAGCAGCAGAAACACTGTAAAGGATCCTCTTCTATGAATCAGTTAACGATTCATGGTAAGATTTATGAGGTGCTGATCAGGCTGCTTCAAGCCCCAAAGACGGTTGGTACAGTTCAATTTTTGACCTGTTTAAAACACGAAAAGTCCGACATCCATCTTGTTGTTCCAGCACTGTGATACAAGACATATGCGATCTCTGGTGGGTTGCAGTAGTAGGAGTATACCTCTATTCTCCTTTTTTCAATTTTTTTTTTATTTTTTAATCTTTGAGATTAGATGTCAGAGTGTACACTTGGGCCTCTGAAGTTGATAACCCAGACTCTCATAGTTTTCTTTGAACTGCACTGACTATGTTTTTTAGTAAAAAGCCTGTTGAATGACTGTTTAGGAATAAACATCGATTCAAAGAAACACTCTAGTGCAACATATATATTTCTCATTATAAAAAAAAGTTAAAATATGTCCAGCTAACCTTGAATTAGTCAGTGGTTAAAAAGAGGGAGGGATCAGGAACCTTAGCATGAATATTCCTCTACAGGCCCTAAAATCAAAAGAGTCTACAGCTACGCCTGCAGCTCTGGGAGGTTGCGTTCACGCTGGCATTGAGTCATCAGTGGCTCAATGCCAACATCAGCATGTGAACATGCTTTAATGACAAAGTTACCATGCTTTTGTTTAGTAGTTTTAATATTACTATGTTTATCATCTCAGTTGAATGCATAAGCATGTTTATTGGAACTACACACAAGGTATAGCAAAGGCTGACTGGAATGCCACTTACTTCAAAGGCATTTGTGTAAAAGCTTGAGTACTAATTTACAAAAGACAAATCTAAATTCTGACCTGTTAATGGCACTTTGAAAATCAAGAGTATCACCAAGTATCACCTTTCAACATAAAACTCTCCTCACTCCCTTGAACCCTACATACAAACCAATTCATCACAACACAACAGTTTTCTCAGTATTTGCTCTAAATGAAAATGAGAGGAAGTCAGGGGTTCAAGCTTTCTCTCTTTTTTCACTTTTTCTCACTGTCAGGTTTTCAATTAGGCTGACATCCAACATTAATGTTTAACTGAAACATCCATACAGAGGCAAAACTACAAAACTACCCAATTCATGAAAGCAGTCAATGTGTGTGTGTGTGTATGTGTGTGTGTGTGTGTGTGTGTGTGTGTGTGTGTGTGTGCAAGAATGCATATCCGTCTTCATGTGTGTGTAGGAAATCTCAGGTTACCCCCTTATCATTCCACCATATTCTGCTATATGTCACTGTCAAAGCAAATGTAGCCTTGTTCCAAATAGTTTAGTCTGACAGGACCCACTTGGACATGATGGTAATTTGTGTGTGTGTGTTTGTGTGTGTGTGTGCACTGTATTACAGATATTTAGTCTTAAAGTTCATTGTTGAAATAAAAGTAGGACATGTTATCAGTTTGTGAGTCAAAGCTGTAAATTTATTATTTGGCTTGAAGTCAGAAATCCTACACATTTCAGATACTTTTGCTTGATGAATCAAGTTATTCAATACAGATAAGATAAACAGACACATGAGTACAGTAGTGTGGATTTTTAGCCAAGAATAGCTGATATGTTTTAGCAGAGCAGCTGCTGCACATTGTCATAACTAAAACAAACTTGCAACTATGTTTTGCAAAATTTCCTGTATTTACCATTGCACAAACTGCAGGAATTTGGTAATAGTGTTGTGTTCCAGGTTTTTTGTTTGATTGTTTTTGTAGTGTGTGTGTTTGTTTGTGTCTTCTCCCCTTCCTCGCTCTGTGTGTTTTTGTTTTTTCCTTTTTTTCACTGCAGTCTGAGGCACGGTAGGAGGCGGAGCCAGGAGGCACTGAACTCGCACACCTGATCTTGATTTGGCTCATCTGCTCGGCTTTATCTGTCAGCCCGTGCAGCAGTTCAGTGCCGGATGATTCCTTCTCTTGTCTACACGTGTTTCCCTATGCTTAGAGCTCGAGTCCTCCTACCAAGTGCGTTCAGACCGCAGAAACTCCTGTTGTAAGTTTTCTTTGTTACTTTGTGTTATTAAT
>JAQMCX010000033.1:3933658-4019963 GCA_029814765.1 Acanthurus leucopareius
GCACTTACCAATTTCCATTCGATATTCAAAGGTGCAACCTCTCCTTCAAGTCTTTCTCACACACAGGTGAGACCTGGATGAGCTGTGTTTTTGATTGTTATCATGACATGAGCTCATATTTGATACTAGCATAGCAATTATGGGAGTTAATGCATGAAAGAACTGATGTGTGACAATATATCAATATATTATCATCAGTTTTCAGGCTATGTAGATACATTAGGGTGCTAGTCAGCTGTGGTACAATGAACTGCTCTTAGTTGGTTTGGATGCCAAATGGTGTCTTCTTAATGACATTTTCTCCCCTGCCTGCTTTGCTATAAAACCTCTAGGTGCTCATCAATTCTTTCCTTTTTATCTCACTTGAAATAACAACAGTCACCTGCTGTTTTTTTTTCTCATGTCAGCCAAAGATATGCGGCTTCTGGCGGCCGACAACTCTTCAGAGGCCACAGAGTGGTCTCACGAGGTGATACGGACTCAGCAAGAATGGCTTTTTATTAACATGAAAGTTACCATCAAAAACGCCAGTGATTCAATCAATCAAGACACAATCATTTACACTGTACGTATGACTGAACAGGGAGCAAGTAAATAATATTAGGGCCTTTGTATAAGTACAGATTGAGGAGAACCAATTGTATTTGAGCATTTCTATTTAGAAAACCTTTTTTTCCATTTGGAGGAAACTATTTTACACATTTTACAACATTGTATTTATCTGATAGCAGTATTTTTGAGATTCAACATCAAATAAGCTTAAAGTAGTAATATCAGCATTTTTTTCTTGCTTCTCTTTTGATCTTTTACTTTTATTCCTTCCTATTATTTACCCCATTTCTGCCCCTTTGTCTTTTCCTTTTTATTCCTTAGTTTTATGTTTATCAAACTTTTCTCATTTCTTTCCTTTCTCCCACCTCTTTCTTCCCCCTTTTCTAACTGATCTGAAAATATTAAAGTCGAACAGCAAATCCTTTTATCCTCTTGAGTATTTTTAACTACATGTTTAAGCTTTTTACTTCAGTAAGCACAGGATTAATACTTTTACTTCGAAGTTTTATGCCACTTTGACTTAATGACTGTTGCTTCCTCCACTCAGCAGACATGAGCAGATTGGCGCAATTTATCTTTAGGCTTCAAGCTTTGTACTTCATAGTATTTCCAGTTGCCTTTCTTAGATGTGCAGGAGTGTGAACATCAACCACTTGATCCCTTGGCATCATTTCACAGATCACCATGAAGAGGCGGTCTGTCCTTTACATCATCAACTTCTTGCTGCCCATCCTCTTCTTCTTGTTTCTGGACTTGTCCTCCTTCCTGATCTCGGACAGCAGCGGTGAGAAGCTCAGTTTTAAGATCACTGTGCTGCTTTCTGTCACGGTTTTACAGCTGATCCTCAATGAAATACTGCCATCGACGTCAGACAAGATTCCACTTATAGGTAAAGAAGCTCACAGTCATGCTAATCAAAAAATGCTTACAAATACTGTTAAAAAGGCTTAACTTTTACCAGATATTAGCTAATTGTTCAATCATTTGTGCAAATTAATGAATATGTCTTCCCTCTCCAGCGGTCTACTGCATTGGGATTTTTAGTTTAATGATGCTGAGCCTCCTGGAGACGATTTTGGTGATGTATCTGTTAAACAAGGACTCGTCAACCAAGGCCAAGACAGACAGGAGTCAAAGCCTGGGTGAGGACTGTAACAAACAAGACAATGATCACTGTGAAGAGGTGGAAATTTTGTCAACAAAGAGGGGAGTTAACACTTTTCTTTGTGTGTGGAGACCCTTAAACAAAAAATCTGACATCTGCAGTCTGTTGCACCAGCTTAGTATGAGTTTGACTGTAAGATCGTATGTTAAGTTACCACTAGTTCCTGTTACTTTCTGAAAAGTTTAAGTTGCCTTGAAAAAGTGTGAAACAGGCACATTTGTTTCGGAAAGTAAAATAATGTTTCAATACCTTTAAAATACTTTTTGTGTCTGATCTGTCCTTCCAGATGAGAAAAAATGGACAGTGTGCATCTGTAAAGAGCCCGTTGATGAGATACCAAGTAAATTGCTAAAGGTGGGAATTAGTTTCATTGTACTTTAAAGTGTGTCAAAGAAAAAATTTCAATTACATATCGATACATCAAATGCTTCTAATAAAAAAGCAAATTCAGTAACACATTGACTAACTTGTCATATGCAGGTTAAATTGAACTAGAGGAGGTTTTCAGTTTTAAAATAGTCTGCACAAAGAAACCTCAAAGGTTAATGTAGCAAGCATTGTTTTTTTGGTTCATAATCACGCAAATTAACTTTTGACTTCAAAACCACCCTTGCAGTGTAGCAGCAGCCAACTGACGGAGGAGCTCCATGCCTTTGAAAAGCTCTCTGAGGAGCTGAGGGAGGTGGTGAAAACACTCTCTCTGCTCCTCCTCAACAGCAGGAAGGAGGGAGAAAAGCCTGGTTACTGGACCAGGAAGACTAAAATCATCAACAAAGTTTTCTTCATTTGCTACGTCACAGCGGTCACTGTGTTTTTAATATATATTTTTGTCAACTGGAGTGGTGATGCAACATAATGACACATTTAAAGAAATGGTTTTCTCTGTTATACTTGTAGGACTTCTTAGTGTATGAAATATCAACCTACACTGGAAACCTCCCCCTTGTGTATATGTGCATTTGGCATGAACAGAAGCTCTGTAGCATCCTAATGATTACAGTTTATGAAATCAATGAGCGGTGTTGTCTGCATGTTCTGCACACTGTTACATATTAACAAGAAAAAAAACACACTTTTTGTGACACGATTGTATTGTAGCATTGTTATAAATGAATGCTGTTTAACTGTTTTTGTTTAGTTCCCATTAAAAAAACACATTAGGCTGAAAAGGCTACATGCAAACTTTTGAAAAGCATGTAAAAGTGTGTTTATGCTTGTTACATATTAAATGTTTATCGTATGCATGACTGAGTAATCACATGTTGTTTGTGATCTGCATCTGAATCCATCCTAAGAATATGGATTTTATTTGCCAAAACCTGCCCTATTCGTCTGAGTTGACACCATCAGCCAGACACCTCTTCCTCAGGATGCAGAAAGAGTTCAGCAGTCGCCATTTTGATAGTGATGATGAAGTCATCGCTCGTTCCTGGAGCTACAAGACGCCAACATCAACAAAGAGGTCGACCTAATGCTCCATGTTTGGAAAATATTAGTAATAATACTAATAGTTAAAATCACTGCTGAACTAAGTGTGTAAATGGAGGAGGCTTATGTTGAAGAATCAATCGAGTACTCAAATAATAAAGTATCACTGTTCTTAAGTTTGTACAAGTAGCTCAAATTCGTACTTGAGTATTATCATTTTTATGCAGCTATCTGTATAAATCTTCTCTATGTCTCTGGAGGAAATATGTCACTCCGCCATCTGTCTGACAACTTTAGCTACTAGCGACATTTAAAATGATATTGAGTCAAATATTGAGTTTATAACTGAATTTGCCCCAAATTTTTCAAGATTTCAGGACATCTGGTTAGAAGTCACTTCCTTTCACTGCAGAGATAAGATAAGAACTAACAATAAAAAAAGGTGGTTGGTCTTGGACTCACCCAGCCCCTTTCCAGTGTGAGTTAATATTTCAGCACACTCAGCACAGAGTTGCACATCTGCTGCTGGTCCTGCACATCAGTGATGCTCGCTGGCTTCCTCCTCCTGCTTCTCCTCACAGGTAAGGTTTCTCTTGTCCTCACCGGTTTCAGACATCACTGTGCTTTCTCATGAATTAAGTTTCTACTCAAGACATCACCTCAATGAAAACTGAGTGAAGTCTCTGGCTAATCAATGGTAACTGGACACTGTATGTGAAAAGAGATGTAGCTGCTTTATTTTACGCCTCAATGCTACAAGCATTACAAAAAAATGTTCCATCCTTTATTATTTTTCTTTGTTTTGTGAGAGAGGCAGAACTCTAAATGATGTTTATCTCAAATATGCAACAGAAAAGTTAAAATATCTCCACATGGGTTAAGGTGAAGTTAGCATGAGTTATTGTTTACGTTTATATTGTATTTAAAAAGTACAGAAATGCTCAAAAGTTTAGAATCAACTCAGCAAAAACTTGATTTACTATGAGTCAGATGACTGAGAAGATTATTCTACATTTTAAATGTTCTTTCATGCTTCATGGTCCAAAGTCCTATGTAAGAAACAAAAGAAACAGGTTAAATTAGAACAACAAAAAAAAAAAATCAGGGGTTTGTTAAAGAAATAGGAAGCGTTGCATCAAAATCTGTGCAGATTTAAGAAGAATGAGTTTTTGTTTCAGTGTCCAGTGTACAATAATTAATTGAACAAGCTGGAAATCACAGACATGTTGCTTTAACAAACATGTTCTTAAAGCTCCAAGGCTGAAATGTGAGGTCAGTCTGTGGTTATCACTATATGACTTGCATCAAGGAATATCTGACTCATCACAGTTTGAAACTATTTATTCTGATCACCAGGTTGAGAGAAAAAAAACAGCTCAGAAAGAGTTTAGAGCCAAGTTGCACAGTTTTTGGTTCAATAATCTTTCATAAATAGCAAATAAATTCACAATAGAAGGATATCTGTATGAAAAATGGTTACAATAGTTTTCTCTCCTGCCCTGCAAAACTGTGGGGACATTGAATAAAAAAAATAACGTGAATACAAATACAAATACATTTCTAGATGACTTTTGAGAACAGCTTTTCGAATGGCTGCAGCTGAACCTGGTTTAAGGACAAAGTCCTGATACATGATACACTCTTCTGAGAGCTGCTGGCTATGAGCTTATTAACATGCATTTGGTTTAATAATAAAGCAAATGGATCTTATTTGGAGAGCCTGTTTAGATGGAGTGTGCTGGAAAAATGCCAACATTTAAATTAGTGGTTAAGTGGAGCAGGTCCATGCTGCTTCCGCCCAACTCATGTTGGCCCCTGAGTGACCGCAACCCCTGTGTATGTCTGCAGACTGTCGGCTGCTGGATTGATATGATATGAGCTCACAGCAGAGCAGATTCAGACTTATGTTATCAGTTTTACAAAATAAAATCTGAATTACATGCAAAATAAGGAGCTTAGGGATTAAACATCATCTTTCCTTTATCTTAAACTTCCCTCATAGTTTATGTGTCTTGATGCTTTCACTGTAGATGGGGAGTCATCCGAGCGTAACTGCAGTTACCACGATGTTTTAAAGCACTTGAACTTGACCAGGAACAAAGAACTGTTCTCCATGATCCGACCTGCAAAAAACTACAAAGAGCCTACAAATGTAATGCTGGATGTGCAACTCTATTCTGTAATGGATGTGGTAAGTGACTGCTAATGACTATAAATTACTATTTCAGATGTTATGTTGGTTTTTATATCTATATTTCTCTGTCACTTAACAATAAATCACAAAATCACACTTTATCTGCTGGAGAAGCCATTTGCGAACAGGGAAGTTATTGGTTTATGGTGTTTACTGTGTCGCCATGTTGCCTTTTATGAGGCACTCTATTATTTCCCCTTCCATTAGCACTTATTAGAAAGTCTTGAAGTAAGAGGTCAGAGCTTTTAAGTTACAGATAAATAGAGTTATTTCAGTGGAGAGCTGGAGGGAAACAGTTTGCAGCCCCACTCAAATTGTCTCACACACACCTACATCACTGACATGGTATTGTGTTTTTCACTGAACTTTAAATTAAAGGAAATGAGTGATAGCACTTTTTCATTAGCTGCAATTTACTTAGCTTAATACTTTTAACATTTTTCTTGTTTTACATCATCTTCAACACTTTTTTTGTCATTGCATAAACCATACTGAAGGAACAAAACACGTTTTATGGAGAGAATGATGTTAAAATCCGTCTGAATTAATTCAAAGACACAGTTCAGCAGATAAAATGTGGTTTAAGGATGTGCAAACTCTGTTAATAATACAAATATAATAATACAAATATAGAGTTCTTCCTAATTTTGATTTGACATGAATTAATTGTCATGTGACTCTCACCAACCTATTTAAAACTTTGTCTAAGAAATTCTGATGCGTACAGCTTGTAGTACTGTATTAATAATTAAATTTTAGAGTTTTCCCTGATTTCTTTGCTCACAGAGAGTGAAGGACCAGCAATTGCTTCCTTATGTTTGGATGGATATGGTGAGTCCTCTTTGAGGAAGAAAGCACTTTGTCACTTCTTCCTTTTTGCAAACTCACAATTTTTTGTTCACTTGTAAACATTTTTCTCTCCTTGTTTTCACGTAGCGGTGGCAAAATGAGTACATTTCCTGGAAACCTGAAGAATTCTGTGGTATTGAAAACATTTCTCTTCCCACAGAATTATTTTGGAAGCCAGATATAACTATTGCAGAGATGTAAGTTTGTGTGTGCATTTTCTCCTGCTCACAAACCCACATAAATTCAGTAATTAGTAATAGTCAAGGCTGAAAGTGAAGATGGAGTCCAAAAAAACTGCAGTTCCTCAAATGGCCACTTGAGGCCTGCTCCCAAAGGAAGTCATTTCATATAGAGGCCAATATTAATTTGGCCCAACCTTACAGCCAATATAAACATGTTAACAACCTCACACAAAAGGTATTTTTGGTCTCTAAAGTTCAATTTCATGTTTGTGATGATCCTACAAGAGATGAATTTATATAAAATTTACTCATTTAAATTATACTGATGGTTAAAGTTATATATAATTAAGGGGGTGAATAAATAAGAGGTAGCAGTGATGTTCTTCGGACAGAAGTGACACATAAATGCAGTCAGTGATTTTCTTTTATGGCTTTTTGTGGATTTATCTGACTATAAAATCTGATGTTAGGTGAAAACAAAAAAAAATCTTTTAATGTGTCCAGTCATATCATCCTACAACAAACAACAAAGTAGTTTAGCAGATATACTTTAACAAAAAAAACTTCTTAGCAAATTCCTTATTGTCTGTACCTCTTAAAAGTTGTTTAGTGTGTTGGGTAGTACGTTTAGTTTCAAGCCTCTATGTGTGTGTGTGTGTGTGTGTGTGTGTGTGTGTTCTCTCACAGGACAGAGAAGAATACGGCCCCTCCCAGTCCTTACCTAATTGTTTTCCACACTGGTGAAATGAAACTAACAAATGACATTGTGCTGGTCACCTCCTGCAGGATGCAAGTGTATAAATTCCCCTTCGATATTCAGAAATGCAACCTCACCTTCAAATCCATCTTACACTCCGGTGAGCTTGCAGTTTATCGGTAGTTTATGCGTCCTGATGTTTGAGTCTGAATGCATGTGTGTGCTTTGATGCATGTGAACAATCCCTCACTGTTAACTTGTGAGAAAACTTCCTCTTTTTTATCCTCCACTGTAGACAAGGATATATTTCTTGTTCAAAAGTCTGAAGAAATGACAGCAGGGATCCTCCAGTTGGCGCAGTATGAGTGGCTGCTCATGTACATGACGGTCAGCAGGAAAACTGTTGACAATTTTGGATTCAACCAAAACATGATTGTTTACACGGTGGGTGTGTTTCTGGATGCAGACACACAGAAGTGGAGAGTAAACATTTTCTGTTTTCCCATTTCCACCTTTGTGTCTCAAAAAAAGTACAAACACTTTATGTTTAATGTTTTCTTTCATTACATCACTACATCTTTCCTGTCTTCCTTTCTTAAATTGATGGATGCAAATGGGATTTAAATCTCTTAATTAAAAGATCTTACACTGATTTGCAGTCACTCTTTTTCTTCCCAGTCAGTATGTTTACTTTGGGTACTGACTTCTATTTTACTGCAACTGTTTGTTTTTTTTGAGCAATAGAATTAATATTTTACTCTCCGTTAAGCGAATGATTTGAGTAAAACCCTGTAAACATGGGAGACAGATCATCTTGTTGTAACCTGTGTAACCACACACCTGTAACATCTGTAACATCTGTAGTTTCCATAGTTCAGCCTTCGTCAAATGTTCAGGCCAACCATGTGATCTCTGATCATCATCTTACAGATCTTCATTAAGAGGAGGTCTGCCCTGTACATTATAAACTTCTTGCTGCCCATTTTCTTCTTCTTGTGTCTGGACTTGTCTTCCTTCTTGATCTCGGACAACGGGGGTGAGAAGCTCAGCTTTAAGGTGACGGTGCAACCCACTGTTACAGTGATGCAGCTGATCTTAAATGAAATTCTACCCGCCTCGTCAGACAGGATTCCACTTATTGGTAATAAAACAACAACAAAAAACAGTCTTTCACATTAAGTGAGCAGCAGGAATTGGGAGTTCGGTTGCTTTTGTCTACATTAATGATGATGTTTCCCCCCTTCAGTGGTCTACTGTATTGGGATTTTTGGTTTGATGTTGCTGAGCCTCCTGGAGACGATTTTTGTGATGTATCTGTTGAGGAGAGACAAAAACGAGAAAGCATCCCAAGACAACATGGCAGAAGAAAATGAAAGCCTGAGAGGGGACAGTGAGGACAAACAAAACAAAGTCAGCTCCAATAACTGCATCCGAGGGGAGGTACTCTACAAGTAAACTGGAGGTTTGTGTATAAACTGTGATCTCAAAGATAAAGTAAGATATCTGTTTAATGTGTGAGGCAAGAAAAGACATTTTAAATGTTCACCTTAAGTTACTTAATATCTTTCCCTGAAACAGCAATATGTAAAATGTTAAATGCAAAAAGTTAAACTGTGGTATTGTGATTATTTACTAACCATGTTTTTATGTAATGCATCTTTTCAGGCAATAGTAGATTGTTTCACTGTGTCTGTGATTTGTCTCCTGCTAAAACAACATCCGAGCTGCTGCCGGTGGCCAAAGAGGTTAGAAATAAGTTGAACTAAGTTTTTCATGAGAACTTCTTTCTCCTGCAGACAGTAGGAAGAGGAATTGAAAATCACCTGTGCTTTTTCCACCCTTTACTTTTGCAATCACTGCAGTTTAAGGCTCAAAAAACCAACAAAGTTTCCAAAAATGTGAATGTCAAATATAGCATGTGTATCAGAATTATCATGTTTTTTTAACTATTGTTCACCAAACCCACTTTTTCAGGATAGCAGCAGCCAACTGATGGAGGAGTGCAGTGACCTTGAAAAGCTCTCAAATGAGCTGAAGGAGGTGGTGAAAACACTGTCTGAGCTCCTCAGCAGCGGAGAGTAGGATGTGAAGTCTGGCTACTGGTACAGAAAGACAAAGATAATCAACAGAGTTTTCTTCATTTTCTACATCATAGCTGTCACTCTGTTTTTAGCATTTATGTTTTTCTCTTGGGAAGCAGATGATTAGAGTATTTGTGCTAAACAACACAAGTTACCGTGTTGGTCCAGCCAGGTTGAAAGATAGTCACCTTCATGAAATTTAAAATGCTGGATTTAGGCTGAACATACCTTGTTAACTCACTAATCTCATTTCATAGTAAAACCGTCAGTCAGCTAAATGCTAAAGTCATTACTCTAGCATGCTTTAAATGGCGGTGCTAACGTCAATATTTAGCAGGTAAAATTTACCCTTTTTAGCATCTCAGATGGGAGCTTAGTAACACATGATAATTAATTAAATTAATTAAATTCAATTGTAATTTGTCTATGGTGTTCTTTCAAATCGCTAACTGCATCACTCTGCTTTATGTACCTGAATCGAAGAACAATCTTGGTATCTGCTTTCTCTACTGGCTCTGAAAAGATAATGTGCTATAGCTTTGTAATATACAAATAAACCGCAAGAGCAAAACCTACTTTTTCTGGGGTTTTTTTCTGTATATGAGTGCAAGAGGAGTGAGAGTGAACCAAAACAGTGAATCTGCAGCCAGGAAACCAAAGAAACAAAAAACTGAAAGGCACCATCATACTCCTCTGTGCTCACTGGCGCTGCAGAGTCTTGGTTCATTAAGGAATCACAAAGTCTGTTGTTAATATAAGAATATCAGTGAGAGCCACTTTCGATTTATCCACAGTGGAGAGACTGCAGCTGATCCACAATGCTCTCATCTCTTTTGTGGTTTCAGAGTGATGAATCATTCACATTGATATTTTAAGATGCACACTTGGGGGCTTGGTTCACACTTTCAGACTGTTTGTACTTAAAAGGGGTCATAGCGTAGCACTCCTCTGTATGAATGAAAAAAATGTTATTAATGAAGAGAGAGAGCTTGAGAGAGAAGTTCAAACTCTGGCTCAAGTTTATACCAACTTATGGCCAGTTGGAGTAACTGGGCATGATTTTCTGTCTCACTAAAGGTTGCAAAATGCTAATGAAAGATGATTAAATACAAACAATGGTCTCAAAGTAGATACCAAGTCCAATAAAATTACATTTTACTCAGAAAACCACTGGAAGAAACAAACAAGGTCAAAGAAAAAAAAACATTCTTCTAAAGTGAATAATGCCCACTTATTGTAATATTAGATATTATACCATTAAAAAATTAAATCAAAGGACACATTACCATTACTTTAGAAATTAACTTCCCTCACATAAAAGCCTAAATAGAGAGTAAAATATACAAATTTATGCTATTAATTATGCATATAGGTTAATTAGATTACATGTGCGTGTTTTAGCTTTTAATGACACCCAATAACAACAACATGCACTTATTTTGACTTGTTAATATAGCTGCAGGCTGCAAGTTTCTTAGTGTGCTGTGTCCTCCTGGGCTGCAGATGGCGCTGTCCGTTTTGACGTCACCGCGCTGTCGTTCAATCAGTGACGTGGATTTTCATTGAGGCAGTCAGTGCTGCCAAAAACACAGACTTACTTACGTCTCACAGCTTCTCCACTAACTTTCATCATATTTATAAGTTGGACTACATATTTACTTTCCTTCGTTTGACACACTTGAACTCACTATTGTCAGTTTTCATCACAGGTGAGTAGATCATTTAAAACGCTGACATTAGATTGTTTCCTGGTCTTTGCTAGTCACAAACTATCTGCACTACAAACTGTCAAATTTGGTTCAAAATCCCTCGTGTGTGTTTATTTGTCACTTTGACTCTGCTGTGTGTTTTTCCAACAGACTCCAGGATGAGTAAAAACAGCAAAGTGTTGAACCTGAAGGATAAAATCAGTGGTAATGAAATGGACCTGAGCTTGTGCAACCTTACCGAGGTGCCAATCAGAGAGCTGGTAAGCTTCTCATCGTCTTTCTGTGCTGATTTGTGTGTGAAAATGTTGTAAAATTAAACAATGAGAACATTATATGAGTGTACTGTAACTCTATAGCTGCCATACTGTGGCTGAATGTTGTTCAAATGCTTATTAAAGGTATAATCAAAGCTAATATTAAGCTGATAAATGCTATCATCAACAGGCTTTATTCCCTAAAGCAACTGTCGTGGACTTGTCCTGCAACAACATTACCTCCCTTCCTGTAAGTACAAACACAATCCATCCGTATTAAAACACACAATCTTATCAATTTAAATGAAGCAATGTGTACTTATGATCCCTCGTCACTCATTTGGACCTCAGTGTGGGCATACAGAGTGAGAAGTTCAGCTTCAGCCCCTCATATCTGTCTTGATATCCTGTGGACCAGAGGCTGGAGACCACTGCCTTAAATTTTGCATAATATTTCAATTAAAATTTGATTTTCATGATTACCAACTCAGCAAAGAAGTGAGGCTTTGTATTGCAGCTTCTTAAATTATTGAAAGATAAATTAATGTCCATGACATCAGTAAGGAATCATTTTTTTGTAATTGGAATTGAAATGCAATGTGATATACTATACAATTAAATGTATGCAACCACTTCATTTTGCTTCATGGCAAAAATCTGTATGTTTACAGAAACCTCTTAATGTTTCTGTAAACTGAAAAAGAGGAAAAGGTTGAGAAAGAGGTTTGAACTTAAGTTGATTTCTTCCTCTTTCTTATTTAAATAAAATAAGACTGAATGGAACAAGGACTCTGGGAATATAAGTAGGTTTATCTATCCTACAAAAGAGAGCCCTCCACTGCTGCACTTTCTGAGGTTTCTCTCACTCTTTATCTCTGTTGAAGGGCCTTTTGTGGAAGTTTTCTTATTCTGAATTAAGAGTCTGAGGAAGGAGGATGTTGTATGTTTTAAACCTCTGAGGGAAAGTCCTGATGTGGGGTAGATGGGTTTATAAGAGTAAGAGTGACTTGAGTGTTCTCCAGTTTTCTCAGAATGGTCATAGAGGAATCAATCTCTACATCTCACAGGGCAATAGTGATATCATGTGTTTGCCAAACAAAGAACATCAGAAGTGAATTTTTCTTTGGCTTGTTTTCTTCTGTGTAGCCAGAGTTTTGCAACCTGACCCACCTGGTGAAGGTGGATCTGAGCAAAAATCAGCTGACCAGTCTGCCAGATGACCTGGGGAACCTGTCCAGTCTTCAGCATCTGGACCTGTACAACAACAAGCTGACCAACCTGCCTCCCAGCTTCTCTCAGCTCAGGGTTGGTACCAGACACAAGCACTGTTAGCTCATGTTGCATTTGTATACATGTACCCTAACATCAGTGTGTGCTCAGTGAAGATTAACAACGTCTTTCATCTGTCAGGAGCCTATAAATCAGTTAGAAAACTAATCTTGTTCATGCTGTACAAACTGAACTGTTATCTGTTGATTCATGAGTTCAAGAGTTTTTTATACTTTTGAATAGAGCTTTTGTAGTTATTTAGAGTCTCTATGCTATGCTATGCTATGCTAAGTAGCCGCTGGCCTTAGCTTCATATTTATGGTTGAGTGCTGAACTTCTGATATATTTTACTACTCTACACTTGAGTCAGTTACAGGAGACTGATGACTCAAACATTCTCTTTCTTTGTTTTGATCTTTGACAGTATTTTTTTTACCTTGTGTGTCTTTGCTCTCAGAGTCTGAAGTGGTTGGATCTGAAGGATAATCCGCTGGAGGCCGGCCTGGCTAAGGCAGCAGGAGACTGTCTGGATGAGAAGCAGTGCAAACAGTGTGCCACCAAGGTGAGAGAAAGACGAAGAGAGAGAGAAGAATAGATGACTAACTGAGTCTGCAGCATCTTAAACTAAAGATAATTTTCTTTCAGGTTCTGCAGTACATGAGGGCTATTCAGGATGAGGTGGATCGAGCTCGAGAGAAACGCCTTTTAAAGGAAAAAGGTGGGTATCTTTTTAGTGACGTTTCTGGATTTGAGCTTCGTAATAATTTCAGGACAACTTTTAATGGAGTTGATAAACTTTTTTCTGATCAATAGAGCTGTAAATGAAACCTCAGTGCTTTTTTGGTACATTCCTATTGTCCTGTTGTAAATGAATGTGATGCTGATTTTTCTGCTTGTGTCTCCTCCCATCACGTTTATCTACATCACTCGATCAGAGCTGGAGAGGAAGAAGGAGGCGAAACAGAGGGAGAGGGAGGCCAGAGAGAAGGAGGCCAGAAAACAGCAGAAAGCGGAGGAGAAAGAGAGGAGGAGGAAAGAGTACAACGCTCAGATGGCGGCTTTGGCTGCACGGGAACAACAGAAGAAGAAGAACGAGGAGAAGAAGAAAAAGAACGGACAGGCAGCAGGTGGGACTAAAGGTCTGGATGATGCCACTTTCAAAGGGATATTTCTTGTTTTTTATTTGATTATCAAAAAAGGTCACATGGTTTTGGTAATTGAGTCTTCCAGTGCAAGAAGATTTTTTACTTAAATACAGTTAAATACAAATGATTTTAAAGTAAACAAAAGTTGGTGCAGTGGAGGAAAGAAACTAAAAGCTTCAAAGAAAGCAAAGACCTCTTTTGAAGTCTCGTTGCAAAACTAACAGAATTACATTAAGTAAAAATAAAGAGGGAGCTAAACTACAGAATTACCGATAAAATTACTGCTTCAAAAGAAAAAATAGGTTGATTTGGACAGAAAATTTATGAATCATGTCAGCATCATCTGTTACAACACAATGCATTGAGGGGTAATTTAAAATCTGACATTTTGGTCTTATATTGACAACAAATGTGTCACATTAAAGATTCATGTTGTTGAACATAATCAAACCTGAATACAAACATTAAAAAAACAGAGGCGCAGCTTTTTTAGTCTGTTTTTAAAGTTTTATGAGTCATTCTAATGTTTTTATTCTCGCTTCATCTCAGCAGATAAAAAAGTCGTCGTGGAGTCGGTGCCTAAACCTCGACGTTCTCTCATCGGCCTGATGTTCAAGCTCCTCTTTCTGCTGCTCCTGGGATTGGCCGGAGTCGCAGCCGCCTGCCGATTCACCGACCTGCAGAAGGAAGCCATGTGCGTGCCGGTCAACGTCGCCGTGGACGACAGCCTATCCTGGGCCAAAGAGCAGGAAGTTGTGGTCAGACAGCTGTGGCAAAAACTGTCATCTGCGTTTCTTGAACCCACGCAAACATCTAAGAACTAATCTTTCATCTGCCTCCGTCGTCTTCCAGAGCTGCAGGTTTTCCTGTGAATCTTGGGATTTATTGTTTTTTTTTTGTTTTTTTTTTAATATGTTAAAAATCATGAATCTCATTAGGATGGGCACCCCTGCATCCCCTCACCCTGTTTGAGGTGCTGGGAGGTGAAGAGTCTGTACAGATGGACAAAAGGGGGATGGACAGATGTGTTTGAAATCATCTTAAATTCCTATGGAATTGTTGTCACTCTTGTACCCTCTTTGTACTACAGCCTGTTTTTACAAAAAAACAAACAAAAACAAAAACAAACCCTCATTGTCTTAAATGTCTCGCCGTCCACCATGTTTTGCACTGTGACCAAACCAAGAGCTGGTTTGTGTTTTGGTGCAACACACGGAGCTTGGGCTTTATCTGAGAGATGTTCAGTACAATGTCTGCCCTGTCTGTGCTGCAGCCGAGTGACAAGTCGCATGTCAGCTGCCAGTTAGAGTTGTGCATCAGCCAGCGTTGGATGCGGCAGTCAGAGCATGTGCAGAGAAGGCTGTGTGAATGTACAACTTTGCTGATCTGTGGCCTCTTCTGTCTTTATAGTCTTACAGCATTTAAACCAGCTGAAGCTCACAGCTAAAACACACTGTTTCACATCATAACAAAAGCCCAACTGATACATGAGAGGATTTTTTTATCTAATCACAGATAAAAATAAGAGTTTCAGGCTAATAAAAAACAAGAAGTTGCAGTACAGAAATGCCAAAGATGTCTTTTAAGTAATTTAGAAAGTGTTGTAATTACATTTCAGTACTGTACCGTTATGATTAAATCAAAGTAAAGATATAATTGCTGATTATTTTCTTCATACTGACTGATCAATTAATTCCCTCAAATAAACATTTTTGTGCTGCTTGGTCGAAATGTTTGGAAAAATATGTCTGAAAAGGACCTCAAGGATAATTTTGCTTCTGTTAACCATTTTGCAAGAAACTCTCTCCTCGTCACCGACATCTGTTAACAGATCATTGTGTTGTGTTTAAGACCTTTGGATGTATTTTACCTGCTTTCCCTTCTCTCAGTTGTTTCCATTCATTTCCATGCAGTCTTAAAAAGTGCTCAGCAGACTCTTGAAACAGAAAACTTTGTCTCAACCACAGTAAACATCAAGTCTGCATTATTATGTGTCACAGTGAACTTCTCTAACAAGATAATTTGTACACATTTCAACCCAAATCTGCATTTCAACGGTCTGAATTTATTTTAATGCTGCACAGTCAAAATGGAAGCAGTTGCTTCATGGAAAGTAGGAAAAGTACAAAAACACAGCACCAAAACTTGCAAAAAGGTCTGATGTAGTGTTATTTGTAATATCTAATACCATTTTTTCCCCCCAACACAAATTCTGATGCCCAAAGTTTGTGTATTGGCCAATAACGAGTGCTGATCTGATACCTTTTGTAAACTGAAAACCCTGTATGGATGTTTTGTTATGGGTGTGCATAATTTTTTACATCACTTGCTATTTATATATTTTGGCTTCTTGTGCCCTCAATTATATTAAGTTGCATCCAGATGTACAGGATCCTGTTACAAATACGTATATGTCATGGTATCAGATCGGTGCAGAGATTCTCCAATACGCAACATTTTAGGCAGAATCATAGTATTAATCATCTGTTTAGGACCAAGTCTTGTAATAACAGCGACTTTAAGTCTAAAGGGCCTGTGTTCCCGCCATCTCATCTATAATTTTAAGGCAACTGGTAGATTATTTCACCGTTCTTTGATTAACTGATGTCTCTAATTTATTTCATTTGTCAGGACGTCTTCATGCAAAAAAACTGCCTTTGCTGCTGTGGTTCCTGTTTGGCTTCATCCATGCTCAAACAAAAGCATCAATAAATGGCTATGCACTGCAAGGAATATTTAAATACTGTCTGTTTTTGTAACAGAAGAAAACAAAGGTGGTAAATCAAGAGGAAGAAACTAGAATCTAATCAACCTTCGATATTTACATCAGTGTTTGATGGTTTTCAGTTCTTAACCGTAAAAGAAGTTCATCAGCTTGCCATAATTAGAACAGTGGCAAAGCAAAAACACCGGGAGAAATCTGCAAATCAATTTGCACGATGGGTAATACAGTGGCCATTTCCTGATTAACTTTTTATGTTTGACTTCCATATTCAATACCTCAAACATAATGTGAATGGGCTCATCTGACACCTGATACAACAGAGAAGACAGTCTGTGAAAGCCAGTGACCACAGTCACCATTAGCCTGATGAAACCTCCCTCTAATATGTGCTGAACAATCTGTCCACTGGTGCTGGGAAGAAATAACAGAGGGAAGTTTATATAATCATGAACAGCAACAGAAAAAACATATTTAGTAACGACAGCAATAATAATATAAATTTGTATCTAACTGGAAATGTGTTTCCCAAAGTGATACATATGATAGGAGTGAAACCTGATTCTTCTGATAAGAATTAAGAGAAATAACTCCATTAATTTAAACAAAGTTTCAAATCAGAGGTGGAAAAAAAACTCAGCAAAGTGAGATAAAGGGCACACTAATTTATTTTTAGAGTATTTAACAAATTGCTACAGGTATTCCAGCAGCTTTGTGAGGCTGTAATTTAAAAGGGAAATGTGCAACATGGGCAGAAGTTTTGTTCAAACCATTTAAATATCATCATCATCAGAATGTAAAGACATTAAAGTTCCGATTTAATACAAAGAAATCCAAAATATCAGAGCTGTATCACGCTAAACGTCAACATAATTCATCTATTTCTCTCATCTGAAGCTTGACATCTGGAGTGAGATTATAATTGGATAAGAAAATTTAAAAAAACCCCCAAACATTAAGGAAACAAAACGAGCTGGACGCCCAGCAGCTCAAAAACACTGGAAACTGATACTTAGCAAATGGCAGAGTGAGATTTTAGAGGATATATCAAATAGAATTAAATCCTTCCGCTTCACATTTTGGGGTCATGTGGTGAGATTATAAAAGGCATTCGGTTAAAACTCCTGCAGTTGGCATTTGATCTTAACCATCAGCCTTCCGGTTCTGAACGGGAAAATTATGAGAAATGCAGCAGACTAATGTGGCAATTAGAAGAAACAAGAGACAAATATGTTTGTTGTGATGTGCAAGAGATGATTTCACTCCAGTGAGGCCTCGGGCTTTATTAGAAAATGGAAACGCTACTCTGCACTGAATTTTTCCAGCTTTTTAAATTTCTGCTCAAAGACTTTTGGCAGTTTCCTGTTAAAATGTCAGAGTGATATTGACCCTTTTAATTCTCTTTTCGGTATTTTTCTTTTCTTTTATTAACTTTACAGTTTTATTTTGAGTTTTGCTGCCAGAGCAGATAGAATGAACCACTTCCAGTAAAAACCGCTGGATGTTCCTGTCTTTTGTCTTTAATTTCTCATAACTAACATCAGAGACGGCTACCAATGCTTCAGAGAAAAACAATGTGGACACAAAAAAGCCCATTTTGTGGAGCCTGAAGAAAGTAACAATGTTTTTTATGGTTTAAGTAGAAAAATCAAAATTTAAAATATGTGACATTCAACTAATTTTGAAGGTTGTTTAAAGTTTGCTAAATGTCACTGAATGGCCAAAAGTATAAGGACACGGTTTGTCTCTCTGTTTGAGTTGGACCCCTTGGTTTTAATTAAGAAATTATGCCACAGAATAAAATATTTTAGACAACAGGGTGCATCCAAAGTTGTGCCAACAAAGATCCTGTTTCATCATGACGACGTCCCTTCACACAAAGCATGTGCTGCAAGGTCTTACTGAGTTTGTCGTCAACAAACTTATCTGACTTCAGGATGAACTGGATGTTCGACCTTTTCTACGGCTTCAGATTTCCCTCGTCTGTGTGCAGAACGCTCTTCTGCACGGCTGGAGGTCTTCAGCAGGTCTGAGTGCAGCTCATCACAACACATCACTGTGAAAGCAGCTCCTGTCTGTTGCTGCAGGTCTGTCTGTAGTCTTTCTCCTTCATGTCCGTTGTGTCGTCCAGCAGCTTCGTCCGAACTGACTCGTCCACCGTCATCTCCAGCGTCACCTCTTTGAACACCTTGCACACCGACACCTGGAAAAGACAGATGAGGGTGAAGGTTGGATTCATATGCAAAGCTTTAATATTTATATCATCAGGAGTCTCACAAAATGAATATTACGTGCTCTTTTTACCTCCTTGAAGTGGAGTTTCTTGAACATGGCGATGCTGACTTGGTTGTCCAGCCCAATTTTCGCTTGAAACTTTTTGATTCCAAGTTTGGTGACTCCTGGTGGCAGGAAACACACTGATCACCACCATTCACAAAATAGTACCAACAAACTGCTGAACTCCACAGCAGTGACTGGAGTCTGAAATATATTTGAGTTTTATGTATTGAAACATTACAGCAGCAGCTCTCTGTCATATGCGCGGCATTTAAACTCACAGAAGCCTTTTTTATCCAACTCATTCTGTGTAAAAGCCACTATGTGTGTAATTTTATCATTTAAATAATTCTGAAAACTACAGTTTTAGTTTGCTTGAGGTTAAAGTTGTGAAGTTTATTTGCTGTTAATGGATTGCGAAATTTTATAAGCAAGTTTACTTGGGTTCTGATCATGGCAAACAATCTGTGTGCAGATAAAACCATCCTTTGATTTATAATCGCCCAAATTCAGCACAGAGGCTTAAACTTTTGGTCCTGATGCTCTGAGAAACAATACATGTTGGTCAATTTGTCCTGTTAAACTGCTTTAAGAAATCTTCTGACATTGTTTTAGCTGCTCACCGTAGCACATCATCAAGCGTGTCACCTCTTTCCCGATGCCTTTGCCTCTGTAACTGGACTCTGTTAAATACAAGGACCTTTATAAGTGTCAAGAAACAAAACATACAAAAGCAGAAAAATAGCAGACTCATGCAGGAAACAGTTAATATGTAAAAAAAAAACTATTCAGATTTAACAAACCTTCGCTTTTGCAGAATAATATAAGAAAACATTAGGTCTCACCTGCTATCATGATCTCCAACTCAGCCAAGGATGAGTCTGTGGGGTCAGTCAGGAAGATATTTACATCTCCCACCATGCATTGCTCCTCCTCTACACTGGAGTCTGCCCACCGCTGCTTGTCCAAGATGATGAACGTGCACTCTGGAAAGACAGATCTTTTAAAAGTGAAAACTAAACAGCTCTTCATAAATAAATACTTGAATACACAAATAAATAGAGAGATCTCTTATTATGACACCAATTATTTGTAAAAACCATGAGCAAACAAAACTGAATGTTGATGGCATGAATGTCTAAAAAATAGTTAAACCTGTCACTCTAAACTAGGAAAAGCTGATAAAAACTCTGTGTTCATATAGAAGATCTGTAGTTATAAAAACATCTCTTTCGAGCATTTATAAGGGTTAAAGATATAAGTTTTTATGTGCACATTGCAGGTATTTGACCCCTTACTGTCGCTGTCTTCCCTCCAGCTCCTCTGCATGTCATACTCCTGTTCCAGGGTCAGCGGCTCTGAGGCGGTCAGCTGCTGCAGCTCAGGAGACTTCATCCACTCATGATACCTGAAACAGGTGGACAAAAAAAACAGGAGTGAAGTAAACTTTCAGTGACATAAAAGATAAAAATATAGATAAAATTTTTGTGCATTTCAAACCTTAAGTAGAGCGAAAATGATGTGGCTTCCTTGCAGAGGCAGAAAGTAACTAAGTACATATATTTACCATAAATACCAAGGTGAATATTGTCCTTTAGCACCAGTGCATTAGTTAAATAACTACTGGCTACTTTGCAGTTTCAGATTAGTAAATTAAAATAAAATCAATAGATAATTTGTAATATTATAGATTAAGAGAGATAACGATAAGAGCAGAAGAATAAATCAAGAAGTGTGCGAAAAATTTAACTATAATAGAAAAACTGAATAAAATAATGACAATAACAGAGAGAGATTCTGGACAGTGATGCATTTATGTATCTAACAGCAGCTGTTAAATCAGGACAAACTATCAGGTATTGATACTACCTGGGCACGTGCTCTGCATTGTAGGGCACCAGCACGACTCTTTGACCCTCCAGTAAAGTATTTTCGTTTATCTTCATGATGTCAAAACAGATTTAAACCAACAATTCTACTAATTACAACTCAAACACAGCTACATGTTTGTGTCCATGCTGTCCATTCTCCACTCACTTCCTCATTAACACTCGGTGGTTCAAACTGCAGTTGCACTCACTGACTGAAAGACGGAAGTCGCCCCCTGCTGGACAACATGAGGAAGTAATGAAAAGGTGGTGAAGCTCACTTCTTTTTTGTCAAGACGTTAAAAAAACTCGATAAAAGTCGGATTTGAATGTAGATAATACAACTGAAAGTAGAACAACATAGTATATTTTACAAGAAATTAAGTAAAATAAAGAACACATTTAAAAATAATTATTCAACTTAACTTTGTCCCTGTCTCCGCAGACTCTAAAGCAGTAAGCCCTTAAAATTAACTAGATTTTTACTGTTTTTCAACAATAAAACCTCACAAATTTCACAGTTTTTCTTTCCAGACTACATTTTCATTTAATGTTTTCTGCATTTGCATATCTGTTAAATATTTTCATTGACATTTAGCTCATTTGTTGCTGTGTTTATAAATCATAAAATCAAAGGAGGAGCTAAATAGGTACATCTTGATACTCAATCAGTAATAACAACAAGAGCATTAATTAAGACGTCTGGCTGCATCATTGGTTGAGACAGTGGTTTTATTCACAGAAGGCTCTTTTGAGGGAGTTTTCAGTTCATTTTAATTGTTATTATTTCAGAATTTGTGCATATATACATGATGTGGGTGGGTGATTTAGGTGTTAGGTGGCTCTGCTGAGTCCATGCCACAGTTTGACCGGCTCCTGTGGTGTATTGACCATGTCCATCCAATGCTGCAGCTGTGGGCCCCTGGCGTACATGAAGGGACCCAACACCAGCACTCCCAGTAAGGCTGGAGGCTCTGGAGGAAAATAAAGACAGAGCAAATCTTATTTCTTGAGCAGAAAATTAAATATTGATACTCACTTTGTGCATTTTTGCTGCTGTAAAATGAAAAATTAGTGGGATTTGTTGATTTTTGCATGGGAATATTCCAGCATACTGGAATTAAAAATGCAGATTGGAGTCGTCTCTTTCACCTGAGCAAACGTCATTTGGCTGCTGCAGCTCAAATCTCAGACAGGCCTCGTCCAGGTGCTGCGAGTGCAGTTTAAAAGTCATGCTGTGGCTGAAGTAAGGGTTGTTTTCAGCTTTTACCACACAGCTGCGCTTGATCTTCACCACCTGAGTGTGTATCTGTAAACTCACCTGAACACACACACCTGGAAAACACACACAGGCTGTATGACCGATGCTTACAGAGTTACTCCACCAGTGTAGTTTGGACTTTGATGAATTTGCATACCTGCATCTGTGAGCAGCTGCAGGCCGCGAGCCCTCAGGACCACCACAGAGAGGCGCTGCAGAGACGGACTGTAGCTGAGAGAAATCAGAACATCACCGAGCTCTGAGCACTGAGAGAAACCAGAGCGACAGAGTTATTATGAGCATTAATGACCAACATGCAAACCTCCTGTATGTTTCTGCATGTACCTGTGTGCCGTCCTCAGTCTCCAGGTCTCTCCACAGCACCCTGCCGGCGTGACTCAGCTCCCCCTCCAGAGGAAACAACACTCTGCCAACAGCGTGGCGTTTGCCGTCTTGTTCCACACTCAGCACACACACACTCAGTGTGCTCTGAGACACACACGCTCCTGACACCTGCGTGAAAGTGTGTGTGAGACTAAATTAGACAAATTAGCCGTAGTTAAATAAATCAAAGTGCACAAGAATGGTTATTTAATACAAATTTGAGGTACTTTACTCAAACATAAGAACAAATTATGAAATCTAATGCTTTGCTATGATTTAAACTACTTAATAATTAACAACTAATAAAAATTCAATAGGTAGATAGTCTAATAATGGTTTAAATCATTTTTCATGCAAAATATTCACTGTTCCTGCCTCACAAATTTTGGATGAGCTGCTTTTCCTTTTAATTACTTCACATTTTAATGTGTATATGTATTTAAAGTTTATACTACTGATTAGAAACAAACATTGTTAAAGTGAGATTTAATGATTATTAATTTATCATTATTTTCAGAATTTTTCAAACAATTAATCTGTTAATGGAGAAACTGAGTAATTTTCAAAATAGTTCATAATAGCTCCATCTCAACTAACTACAACAGTAAAGTCCTACTTTAATAATAATGTATGAGCAGTAAAACTTGTATTATATTTTATTAAACAGTTTTCTGGATTTATTTCTGTATATTAAAACATTTTATCCAACTCATCACTTTGTTAGTTTCTCTTTTAAGTTGCATTATTTTCAGATTCTGTGTTTTTAAAAATTTTAGAACAGTTTTAAGGAAGTTTTATCAAACTTTTGTAAACTTCCGTGTCCTCGCCTGGAAAACGAAGCAGTCATTGAACGCCGGGTCGGGCCCCGTGCCCCGGGCCTTGGCCTGGCGGGGCCGCCGGTCGTCGGGGAGAAGCCGGAGCTCCACGAGCGTGACGTTGCCGTGGAAACGCGGAGGGAGGTTTCCGAGGCGGAGCAAGGAGACCACGAGCTGCTCGCTGCCGTGCCGGTACTCCACGGAGAAGCAGAGGCGGGTGGCCATGCCGGGTGGAGGGGCCACCACCTCACTCAGGGGAGGGACAGAGTAAAGACCGGCCAGCACCGACCCCACAGGGTACCATGCTGAGGAAACAGGCGGAGTTGTAAGTCTTTGAAGAAATATTATTGTTATTATTATAATAATTATTATGTAATTAATATCATTCAGGGTCTTCAGAGATTAAATCTTATTGACTTTAGTGATTCTCCTTGAAATTAGTTACATTCACTGTAACTGGAAAAATGAAATGCAAGTTCAAAATGATAAAGATTTATGACTAAAAATTCACAGAAATTATTCAAACAATACATCACAGATGCTAATAATGTTAATCAGACCCACAGCTGGTACCACGCTTAGCTTAGCTTAGCTTTGTTGTTTGTATAATTATGGCTAATTAAACTTTTATCAGCTTAATTTGTGGAAAATCCTATTCCTTAATGTCATTTATAGTTTTTGTTGACCCTTTTAAACAATATACTTGTTAAGGGATTAAATATTCAAAATATTGCGCTAAAAAATGGAGGCTTAAGCTAACAGTGCAAGGCAAAGAGTTGAAAAATGGGGTAATTTCATTACTCAAAATTCATAGTATTATTTTAAACATTACATGGATGTGAAAGACATCAAACAAAAGTAGAAACAAGCTCTTTTATGGGCTTTCTCAGCAACTGTTTATTTTTTAGCTTTGTTGCTAGCAGATTTATCAGCCTGAGCCAAATAGCTAATTTAGCTAACGTTAGCTCTATGAATTAAAAACCCTGCATCTGAATGACATTTGTTTTTTCAAATTAATTCTAGTATAATAAGGAAATGCTAACATACTGCACAAAGAGGGTGAACATGGTTAACATTAACTGCTAGCACTATCATTATTAGCATGCTAGCATGGCGATATTAGCATTTTACTGAAGTAGCATTACAGCCTCATAGAGCAGCTAGCATAGCTGTTTGCATGCATACCCCTTTTGCAGAAGTGGAAATATCTTTAACAACAATTCTGTCTCACATTAGTCAGTCCAATTATTAGTCCGTCTTTAAATTTAGGTTTCAAATGACCAAATTTCAGCTGAAAAATCCAATTGTTTGTAATCATTTTACAGTATTGACCTACTGCTTACTGACAGTGACCCACGATGGGCTAGTTTGTCCTCCTGGGTCTCCATCTTTTTGTCCTTCTCTTCTTTCTCCTCCATATTTTTCACGTCACACTGGTTATTTGTCATGAAGCGAGGAGGCAAAGTGAAAGGGATCTCACTGGGTCTAATGCACAGAGAGAAATATGCTATTAATTATGACATCCATAGCATTTTAAACATCAACAGATTTAAACTTAACTGTGATACCTGACTTTAAATCAAGACTAAAGAGATTAACTTAAAAAAAAAACTTTTATAAAATCATCCACTTGTTGATGTTAATACTCAACAAATAAACAGTTGAAAAAACAACTATGTGAGACTGTATGAATGGAAGTTTTTGCTACTTACGTGGTCCAGGGGCTCTGAGACACCAGGATCACCGGAGCAGAGCATGCTGGTACTGCAGGTGCTGTGGAGAGCAGCTCCTCATATTGACTCCGACCCTTGTTCTTCTTCTTCTTCCTCCACAGACAGTACACCATCAGACCCAGCAGCACCAGGAGACCCACAGAGAGACCGACAGCCAACGGTAACTCCAGGTCTGAACAAAATAAACAAACACTTTAACAGGGAAAGTATATGTCAGGTAAAGAGTCTAAGGCAGCGTACTGCTTACCTGCCATATGTTCAGTTCAGACTAACAGAGCATAACTCTCCTCGTCTTTTCTTCTTGCCAGCTTTTACGCTGTCTGACTGACAGTTGTGTCTGTAGCTGATCTGTTCAGCAGTGATGTGTCAAGTGTTTTACTGCATGTGACCCAGAAAGAGCAGAAAAAGTACGACACAGCTGGCTGATTCCCACTATGTCATGCTGCTATCTGGCTTTTTGGTTAGCAGCCACACTCACACTTCTTTAAAGGACCAGACCACTGATTTAGGATGTTTGACCCCATTTACAAATTGAGTGTACTTCGTATAACAGCTGAACATTTGCAAAGCATGCTGTTGTGTTATAGACTAATAAATGTATGTTGATATTAGGAAGCATCTCTTGTGTGTTTGATTGCTTGTGTGCCTCTGAGGGAAGTTTGTCAAGTAAAGTCAATAGAATAAGATGATGATGTCATCAAGTTGCTGGATATATTATGAGAACAGCTGGATCCAGTAGTTTTGGTCTTTGAAGGATTAAAGTTTTAATGTTTTCACTTATCCTGAGAGATATTTCAAGGTTAATCAATATATTGGGATAAAGTTTTGTTGAGATGTTCATGCTTCCCTTTTATATATTTTAATGAATTTGATGATACCCTGACTTTTCTTCTTGGTTAATGTCCAACACGCCATCAGCCTCATCTGTACTTTGAGTTAAGTGCTGATCACCAAATGTCTGATTGCATTGCAGACATGTAAACCAAAACAGTAAACTCAATATTTTTTTCCCATGATCATGTTCGCATACTCGTGTGGCATATAGCTCAAGCTATTGGTCTCCTTCATAGAGTTGTTAGCATGTCTGTAAGCTATTAGACCTGTTTTATGTTCTTTCCTCGTTTTAAATAGTTACACCTGACTTTCATTAAAAACCAGCAAATTTAAATAACTATGCAATATACCTTTAATATGACTGCTCAGTGACAGCTGATCTGATGTTAACTCAGAATCAAAATGCTCATTCGTCACTTGTTCACCCACTTAAACATGCTCACACACACACACACATACACACACACACATACACACACACACACACTCTGTTCAGAGATTGGACAGCAGCTAATGAGATGACAGCTAATCCTCAGAGCTAAAGGTAGAGCATTGGCCCTCTTTTTTTACACACATACCCATGCACACAACCACAAATAAAATCCCAATTTTCACATCGATGCCAAGTTCACATAAGGTCCAATTAAAAGCGACAGAGGAGAAGATCATGCAGAAGACAATTCATAACAGAGGAGTGTGTGTTTGAGTCTTTTAGGGGGGCAGAAAATAAGAAAGGGGATTTTCTTAAGAAGTGAAAGAGGCAGGTGGGGAGGGAGCGACGCCATTTAGTACCAAACTTGCTCTGTGGGAGGACAGAAGACAAAGTAGCACACACAGTACGTATTTAAAGGTAAGATGTTATTTTTCTCTTTAATCTGACATCATACTGCATTTTTGCGCACACAAATGAACATAATTGTGGATTAACCAGCTGTTTATTCTTCTTGTACATGCAAATAATGAAGTAGTCTAAATATCTGGACATCAGCGACACTATTTCTCAGTTTGAGACAGAGAATAGAGCAAAGAACTGACATAGTCTACTTTTTAAATGCATAAATACACAAAAGATTTAAAATAGGCACAATAAACACGCTGAGTCTGAAGATAAAATTTGTCCTCTTTGTCTTTTGTCAATTAAAGGCCAAACGCTCTCTTAAACTGTCTTGATTAATCTGCATTTTGTCTCAATAATCAAATAATCTGGATTGTGTAATCCCATTAGGCTAATCCGGGAGTGCATTTGAATGTGTGTGTGGGTGGTGTGTGTGTGTGTGTGTGTGTGTGTGTGTGTGTGTTTTTGCAAGTGCGTGCTGTCTAGGTTGAGGGTTGTTTTAGAGTTAACAGAAGGGAAAAAAATAAGTAATATTCACTTTCTTGCAGAGACTAAGATAAGAAGATTCGTGCCGCTCTCACATTCGTACAGTAAATATGAAGTTTTTGTCACCAGCCAGTTGATTTAATGTAGAACAAAAACAAGGGGAACAGCCTGGATCCTTCCTAAGATAAAGAAATCTACTTACCAACACAATTTAAGATAACCTATTGACTTGGTATGTGTCAATCATTTAATCTTTGTAGTGTTATAATCAAAATACGTACATTTGGTTAAATGCAAGAATTTCCTGACTTAATCTTAGTATTTCTTGGCCAAGAAAAGTGACATCTAAGAGCCTCTGCTGGTTGTTAGCAACATAACAGTGACACCCAGACACCAGCCTCTTCTCCTCTCTTCGGGTCTAAACGCTAATGCTTAATGCTTCATATTTAAAAGAGCAGACTAAGACTGGTGTTTATCTTCTTGTTTTATTTTCAGCAGGATATCTGATTTACAGAGCTTTGCAGAGAGTCTTCGCTCTTTGTTTGGATGTCCAGCCAAAAACTTTATTGTTTTGTTTCACTCCCAATGCTCTCATTTTTAGATTTAGACCACACCAGCTGGTTTTAGCAAAAAAAAGTCTTGAAATGCACTTACCTTTACCTGCAGAGGACCATTAGCATAGACAGACAGTTCGCAGCTAGCTTGTGATCTTAGTGGCCCATTTATTTGCCCTCAACAAAAACAGATATGGAAGAGATTCAGTATTGAACTTAAAATCACCAGGAGTTCAGAATTATTACTTTAAATTAATTACTTTTCTTTGTAACAGCTAATTAAAAAACTCAAACAACATAAACTGAAATACTGATGATATGTCACTGTTGTATTCTGCTGCTTCCTAATGGTCAAAAATAATCTTTTGAAGGATAAAAGATAAGGAGCAAATAACATAACATAACATAACATAATATAATATAATATAATATAATAACAAAAATGTGGGGTTTTTTTGTCACAGGTTGGTGTTTTGGCCATGGCGAGGCCTGGGCGCCCTGCGTCTGAGAGCTACCAGCCAGTCTGCTATTCAGGCAGCCAGTCGGCCTCTTTCTCCAGTGAAGCAGGAACTGTGGGTCTGGAGGATGAGGACGATCACGCGCCCATATTCTCCCTCTCTAAGAGCTCTATGGATGTGGTCATGGCTGCAGGGCCGCCGCACAAGCGAGACCCGGTCTGGACCAGAACAGACCTGAGACGCAGCTCCAGCACCAACACACACTCTGAGCAGAACTCGGTGACACTCAAGCAGCTGCACCCTCAAATGTGGCAGCACATTAACGCCGCCAACAGCCACCAGTTGCCACTTCCGGCCCAAACTGGGGACATGCACAGCCCCCCCGCCCTCAGCGAGCGCTGGATTGTCAACATGCACCGCTGGAGCCAGTGTAGCGGCAGCACTCAGAGCCGCAGCAGCACTCCAGAGACAATTGTATGGAAAGATAGGACCTCACGCCCCTCGAGTTTAACCCAGGAAGCCCCTTTTTCTGCTGCACTTGATTCTGCAACGTCTAAACCAGCGTCTCCAAAAATCACAAACTCTCCCTTCATCTCTCCCCAGCTGACACCAACCTTACCACCTGAAGATATTTTGATTTCTTCTTCTTCTTCACAACTAACACTGAGCACAAATCAGCAGAGGGACTCACTGTTATCTTCCACCACAACCTCTCCGCTGCCGTCACCAGTGAAGTCTCCACTGCCATCTCCAGTGAAGTCTCCAGTGAAGTCACCAGTGAAGTCTCCTGTGAAGTCTCCAGTGAAGTCTCCAGTGCAGGCTCACAGCCCCTCACCCATGCCGCCCAACTCCGCCAGTTACCTCCCCTTCGCCAGCACAGAGGTTGTAGACCATCTGGAGAATAACTTCCTTTCTTTTACATTCCCCTCCCCGATCCCGTCATCTGTTAGCTTAGCAGAAGGAGGTGCATCGTCAGATCCCGGATGCCTCGCTGATGACGTGATAGAAGAACTGCACAGTCCTGGAGGCACACCGTTTTTGGAGGGTAGAGGAGTGAGAAGCCCTGTGGAAATGTTAAGCTACCTGACCCCTGGTTCTCCAGCAAAAGGGCAAGAACCAGTAAGCCCAGTTTGCTATCTTGAACTGCCGTGTCAGCTGGGACAAAGCAGTCTGACAGGCCAAAGTTGGAGGTCACCTCTGGTTTCTTCATTGAGTGATTCCCAGTTAGGTAGCTGCTGCAGATGCAACTTGAAAAACAAAGAGGGCATCAAAAATCTTCCAAAGGTTGACATGTTCAAGGAGGAAGGTACAATGACCTCAAGGCTGAACCTGGTCGACGCAGCCGTGCAGACGATCTCTCCTCTCAGCTCCTTGTGGGGCCTCGCAAGGAACATGTCCTCCTCTAACATGGGCTCCCACTCCATCTTGGGCTCACCACCTGGATCAAGACTAAACTTGAAGTCCTCAGTGGGTTCCCACTCCAATCTGGTGTCTCCATCCTCCAGCATGTTTCCAGTGAGCAGCGAAGATGAGGACGAGAGAAGAGAAGATGAGCAGACGTGGTATCCTGCTTCTTCGCGTGATCTGGAAAGGAGAAGATCGTGTCTGAAGAGCCAGGGGGATGAAAAGGATGAAATGGGAAGGAGGAGCAGCATGAAGCAGGTGCAGTGGGACGAGGATGGGATGACGTGGGACATTCATGGAGCATCTGTGGACCCTGAGGATCTTAATATAGCCATACAGAAGCATCTGGAGCTTCAGAATAGCCCCCAACCAGCAAAACGGCCCTTGAAGAAGAAAAAAGCACCAAAGCCTCCACTCATATCGAACGTAGTCAAAGTCATGACCACAGAAATTAATCCACCTGTGATGATTATGACGTCAACTTGCATGGTGGAGGGTGAGAGTGAGGAGACACCAGACAAAGGTGGCGAGGTGGAACAGAAAGAGGGAGGCAAAAAGGAGGAAAAAGTTGAGACTGCCCGTAGAATAAGCAAAGCAGAAGAAGAAAATGCCAAACAGGAGGAAGAAGCGAGTGCAGAAGAAGGCACCAGCCATCCTAAGTCACCGTCACGTGGGAGTGCACACGGCCGCAAGAGGAACGTGATCAGGTCGCTGAGGAGGCCCGGGTGGTGTGGAGGCTCCAAGAAGGCAGATGACTGATCCTGGAGGCTAAGCTAATTTATTCGATTAGCATATTGATTGACCAAAGCTGATCAAATCCACAGTTTTGCACAAATAGAACTTCCAATAAACTCTGAATGAACCTCAGAGAGACTTTGGGAGCAGTTCATGTGGTTTTATCCTGCTGTTTGTCATCACTTTATGGTCATCATTTGGTAGTTTCTTTACTGATAAGAGGTTAGGGCATAATATACCTTCTTATTTCAGATTTTTCAGCTTCTTCTTCTTTTTTTAAAACTTTCTAAACATTGTCTTCATAGTGTCCAGCTACCACAAGGCAGATGGTTAAAGAGAGGAGTTGATAAGCATCAGGTTTTGCTTCCCAGGCTACATTCAGGCTGCACTAACTTGTAAGTTCAGGTTGTTAGACCTTTTCATGTATCTTCATTGTGTCTTCCCTAACTTCTGGGGAAAAAAACATGCAGATTGCTTCTAACAAGATCCTCTTAAAAGTCAAGAGTTGCAGGTGTATTAATTTGACATCTACCAGGAAGTGATAATGTTACAGCTGGATATGGGCAGTATTGTTTGCATCATTAAACAAAAGTTATTTCATAACATTACAGCATATTGTAACTCAAGTAGTCTTGGAGAAAATTAGACTTCTTGATTCTGTTTTCCAACTTTAGAAACTCTAGTCTGTGATAAGAGACTTAAGCCAATCACAGATCATTTCAGAGAAAGGGAGATCTTGTCGGCTGTTCTACAAATGAAGCTGTGCATCAAGTCCAGTCAGAGGATGAAAGCCTGATTCAATGGCAGAAAATCTTGCAGAAAATCCTGCAAACTTGTGGTAAATTTTCCATATGTCCTTTGCCTGGACAGATTATGGTGCAAAACATGGCTCCACACTGAGTTTACGGTTTATTGTGTCCGATTAGTGCCATGGCACTCGTACTTACAAATGGGAAAGAGGGGTGATGACAGTGGTGCGTTTGTGATGCACTAATAATCAGACATCCCACTGTCACAGCTGCATCTGAAGCCTGGGACGCTTTATTCTTGGGTTTTCAGGCCAAAATGTGCTGGAGGGGGCGTCTTTGAGAAAAAAAGTCATGACGAGAGGCTCAAGCCTTGGACAGCAGCTCCTTGAGACATGAAGTTTCATGGAAGAACCAAATCTTTCTGCTGCTGTTTGAACATGTTGGTTTGGTGGGTGACACTTCAGAGTGATAAGAGGCAGCAGAGAGAGAGAGAGGCGTAAGATTTTGCAAATGTTTGCACAGGTTTTGCCAACGGTAGCTTTTGATGTAAATGTTCAGTAAACCAAGTTTTGTCTTTGTATATCTGTTTCTCTAAAATGTTTGTTTTGTTTTTAAATCAAAATAAATTAAGAAAAATAATTATTATGGTTACAGTTTTGAATTACTTTTGTTGCTGACTGATGCTGGATTTTGAAGGCTACTACAAATATTGAAATCTGACAATGCCATTTTACTAATATCTTTGTGGGGTTTTTTTTTTTTAACAAGGACATGCAACAAAAAATGACTTTTTCTTACACAGATTCCTTAAATGTAAAAGTAATAATGAAACAATAACAGCATTTTATAATTAGCATTGAACAAAGCACAGTTTTTTTTACATTGTTTACGAAGTTTATGAAGTTTCTGAGTATCTGAACTGGAGACAACTCAGCCAAAACATGTTGTTTGAGATAAAACACTGATGCAAAAACTCACAATCGAGCCACTACACTCTGCCCTTCCTCTCTTCCCTCACTCACTCAACTCATTCACTGTGGAAAACAGGCATGAAGTTGAGTTGCCTATAAACTTGTTGAACCACAGTGGTGAGGTTCGACCATTCAGGCGCTGCCATTCAGATGAGCGGGCACATTCTCTCTCATTCAACACAGAAAGAAAGCTCATCTCACTAGTGGCTTCCAATGCAGGTATTGTCATATTTTCACAGATGTGTGTAGCGTGGGCAGGAGGGTCTGTGTTGCTTTTTTTGTGTATTTATTTTAGTTTTCTTGTCTTAAACTGTCAGTGAAATTAAATCACATAAAGATAGTTCTTTTAGCTAAATGCTATTTAGCATTTGTCAGCATGCTAGCGTGCTCACAGTTATAATGCAAATGTGCTGTTTTTGAGCAGGTACAATGTACATTTGTTCACAGATGAAGTGTAGCATGTTAGCATACTTTTGCTAATTAGCAATAAACAAAAGGTACAGCTGAGACTGATAAAATGCCTGTGGTGTTTACAGGTCTTTTTTTATAAAGTGCTGGATTTATTACAATTTATCCCCAGAGGGACATGTACAGTATGTGTGCAAACAAAATGATCTGATAGTTGTCAGGACATTTTACTTAAAAAATTATGAATGTAAACCTCATAGGGGAACTGAACAAAAATTCAGGGAGTTTCCAAAGCCTTTAGGATTCACCCTCTGGAATTAATAAATGTCTGCAGAAAATGCCATTTTAATCAATTTCACAGTAGATTGAGTGATGGGAAAACCTACAACAAACTTAGTTATTTATAGAGCTGTGCAGCAATCATGGCTAAAAACTTGTCAGTGCTCTCTGATAAAACTTTAAATTATGTAAAAACATCCATGTGAGCGTTCCTCAGGCAGGTAACAACATCTTTTGAGTGCCCTGTACACAGGATGAACCATAGTGGATGTTTGGTTCATCAGAGATAGAGGTCATTCTCGGGTCATTGTGTCACTGATCTGAGTAATGTGGCATGATGTTTGTGTAGAGTGCTGTATTTCCTTTGTCCCATGTGCATGTTGGTGTACTGTGAGAATACTATATGTATGTGAAAGTGCTGATGGGACTCCCCAAAATCCCCTTTTTCTCAGCTGCAGTGGAAACTCATCGCTACAGGAGAACAATCCAGCGCTCGGCCTTTGTTTTGACACAGCTCATTGTCCCTGTAGGTGTGTTGTTGTGTGTGTGTGTGTGTGTGTGTGTGTGTGTGTGTGTGTGTGTGTGTGTGTGTATGTGTGTGTTTACTATATGTGTACCTGTGTACTTACATCTCTGTTTGCTTGCTGCCTGGTATAAATAGCGTGGGATGCTTGCCGGCCGGTGATTCTGTGGAAGATGATGGCTGTACCTGGACCTCCTCTGCTCCTCTTTCTGTCTCTGCTGCTGCCGCTGCTGTTGAGCAAGGCATCTCTGCCTGCAGCTGCATACACAATCACCCCCGGACGACAGCCACAGCACAAGCTCCTTCACCTGGGTGAGGGCGAACACATGCAGAAACACACATCTCCACACACTTCAGCAACAAACACGGAGGCTCCTGTTAAAGAAAAATCTAATTTTTGAATTTTTTTCTGTTTATTGGGACTTTATCTTAGTTTTTTCTGTGCTGTTTCTCTCCACTCAGACTGGCCTAAGGATTGTGGTATGGCTCACTTCAAGCCAAATATGGCTGAGAGGATTGTGTCTGGGAACGAGGCCAGACCTCATTCTTGGCCCTGGCAGGTCTCGCTGCAGGTAAATCTGTCTTTGCATTGACGTGGTTCAGTATTTCAGGGAGTGGGAGATCTGAATTAAGAACAAGTAACTAGCTGCACAAAAATGTCACATACAAACTCCAGCAAAATTAATGCTGGACTTGTGAGGTCAAAACTTGTCAACTCAAGTTTTTACTAGTTTAAAAATCTGATAAGAATATACCAGACAATATTCAGTAAGCATAAATGCATACCATAAATTTATTAGTTTGCTAAAAAAAAATGTGTTATTTCAAATGCTGAAGAATATTTTTAAGCTGAAATCAGCTTACCAGTGCCCTCTGGTGGAAAAACTATGTAATGGTGCTTTATTTCTTAAATTATGAAGTTAAGTTAGCTAACATCTGTTAGTGTGTTGTATTGTTTGTGATTTAGTTGTGAGAATTTGGAGGATATTTGTATATGTTTGAATTCGTTTAAATCTCTCTAAAGCTCTACCTTCAATCTGTGGCTGACTGGGTGAATGTAAGAGACATTTTATTTGCCGTTTGTATTAAGTTTGTTTTGATATATACATACGATATGAGTATAAGGTGGAGGTAGAGTAATTTTTTAGAACTCTAACCTATCATTACAACTGAATAATTTAAGGAAAAATTATTTAATGGAGAGGTACAGGCTGTTACCATGCAGTGTAAGTAATATTTCTTGGGTAAGATGAGCAGGTTTTAGTGAAAAGTTTGAGGAAATATCTCTAAGTTTGCCAGTAAAATAATCTCACATCACTGAGGAGGCGGTGTGGTTCTCTCACGCAGGTTCGCCCCAGGGGAAGTAAACATTATATTCATGTCTGTGGAGGAACTCTCATCCACAAGAACTGGGTCCTTACTGCTGCTCACTGCTTCCAAAAGTAAGAAACTCATCCATCATCACAGAAAAGGAAGTGGTGGAAAGGAGCACAATGGTAACTACACAGGTTTTACACAGACTAGTAACTATTTTCTTGTCTCTCAGGGGAAAAGCTGAAGATGCTGGAAGCTGGAGGATCGTCCTTGGAAAACACCAGCTGAAGCGCTCTGAGACGGCAGAGAGGATTTTCCCCGTAAAGAGAATCTATCGGCACGAGAACTTCCGGTATCCCGCTCACAGCGAGCTTGACTACGACATCGCCCTGGTGAAGGCTGCCACGGACATCAACCCCTCCAACTTCATCCGCTACGCCTGCCTGCCGCGCAAGCAGACCAGCCTCAACCCGGGTCACTACTGCTGGGTCACAGGCTGGGGGGACACCCGGGGTGAGAGGAGGAGAGGGGCATAAAAGCTCTGGGAGAAGTTATAAGACACACAAATAAAGTATTAGTTAGCATGAGAGCAGTTCTGAAACTTCCCTCCAGTCTCAGAACTGACACTATCTTTAAATTTTCTACTTTGAATAGAAAAATTATGTTGAATCAAGCTGTGAAATTACAAACCTGATGTTTTGGTTTCACAAATTTTAAAAGATGAAGAGCCCAAAAAAGACTGTTAGTTTTTAGACCTCAAGTGACTTCAATTTATCACACACACACTTGTCCAGTTGTGCATATAAAAACTCGAGTTCTGTTGAGAAATAAGGTTGCTCAAATTGGGTTGGAAAAATTCAAAAAACAAAACTCGGATGAAAAGTCTCCTGAGGGCCTTTCATAATGCTCAACAGAGGAAATAAAACCATGTGAATTTTAATGGATTTCAGCAGTGAAATAATTTGATTCAGTGGCGTTAAGTCTTCCATTTTCATCATCTTATTACGGCCTTTTTTGATTCCATATAAAGTCACCATGTCGACATGCTTTTTGATGTTCTTTTCATGCACATTGCAGGTGGGAAGGAGAACGTGTCTCTGGCAGAAGCACTCAATCAAGCTCGCCTGCCCATCATTGACTTCAAGACTTGCAGGCAGAAGAAATTCTGGGGCGATCGTGTTCGAGACTCCATGATCTGCGCCGGCTTCAGGGACAAAGAAGACCCGCCTGCTGCATGCCAGGTTAGGACTGAGATTTACAGAGGGAGACGTGAGGATGTATTTTAAAAGTCTTGTGTAAATTTCACATCTTCTAACCACACATTTCTGCTTCAGGGTGACTCTGGTGGACCTCTGCTGTGCCAGCTGGGGCGAGACCGCTGGGAGGTGCACGGTGTGGTGAGCTTTGGCCCTATTGGCTGCACCGTGGAGAACAAACCCAGCGTTTTCACCCGCACCGCCGCCTACATCCCCTGGATCGAGGCAACACGCATCAGGGACTTCTTCCTGCACTAAGCAGACCACCTGACTCAACGCTGACAGCAAACATAAGCTCTGCTCTTTTTCACGCCTCATGTCCACAGATGACTACAAACTGTTTTTCTGACACGTTCATTCATGTTCCACATATAACTTAACCATTTCTGGAACTTAAGAACACTTCAAGATGTAAATACATGTCCTGAATGTGCAATAATTGTTTTCTAAACACCATATTTTACATTCAACACTATGCAGGACTCTCCTTTGGAACAGCTGAAAGTTGTGACAGAGCGTTGCATAGTTTCCACTACTCATAACTTTTTACATCCAGTCTACATTTGTGCAAATAAACTGGTAAAAAGCAAAAATCCTTGTCAACATTTCCCAATTTTTATTTCAGTTTTATAATACAATGGGTTTATGGAACACACAAACAGCACGCAATTCCAGTAAAGCTTTACAGTAATTTCTTCTTGCACATTTAAACAAAGTACTACAGTACAATAAATACAAGAGTAAAACGTACCGTAAGGCTTGCTTCTGTTTGCAATTTGTAGCTGAAAATCTCTTTGCTCTTCTATGACAGAAGAGTCTTTTAGTCCAGAATCAGAACACGAATCCGCTGCCATTCATCTGGTAAACCACTCACACCTGAAGTTACTTTGTAGATTGGCTCATTTAGCCCCAATTTCATGGGTTTACTGATTTTAAAACTATATTAAAGAAACTATTAAGTCCCATAAACATTCTTAGGACAAAAGACAAACCTCTAACATCCTCACAGCGTCTTCTCAATACTCATCAGATCAGTGACGGGAACACCTCAGAGGATAAAGACAAATGAAACGAAGGGTGTTTCAGGACGGTCTACATCTGGTTTTCCCATAGAATTGAGTCCATATTTCCCAATAATCTTTTTTCCAACACATCTTTCAAATGCCAGAGTGCTCCTGAAAAGGAAAGTGGCTATGTGAGGGTGAACCAGTTAACTGGGACCAACTCACACTTTCCTGAAAAGCACACTGCATTTGACCAGAGTCTAATTCCTCCTAGCTCTGTGGTTAAAGGCAGTGTCCTGGAAGATATTTGGCCCTAATGTGGAAGCAGATGTGTGTTGGACAGGCTAGTACAGCCTGGAAGATGACGATGAGGAGCCGGTGATGTGGTCCCAGTTATTGTAGAGAGCGTAGGCACCAGACAAGGCTAAACCAGCCAGACCTCCTCGAGCTACACCCTTTACGCCACCTGCAAACACAAAGAAGTAGCAGAATGAATGATAAAGCTATGAATGACCGCATGACTCTTACACATGAATCACAATTATCCATCAAGCAGCAACTTCAGCTTTAAAGTTTATATGGAGAGGCAATAAATATCAAAATCCAGCGTCATCAAAACAATAAATCAGTAACAAACAGAGGCACATTACACACCAAAGGCAGATTTACAAGCAGAAAAAATCACTTACTGGCTGATTTAAAGAGCATCCCAGTTAACGTCCCAGCAGCCACTGTGTTTATGTCATCTTCTGCTCCTCTGGCCTTCTCTATCGCCACACCGAAAACACTGTATAACAAGGCTGCAAACCAAAAGGCAAAGAAAGTTTTATTGGAGGCAATAAAAAAGCTTAGAACACATCTGTCTCACACAACAGTCGAGTTGTAATTATTCAAAAGAGAGAAGCTCAAAATTAACATTCCCACATTGATGCAAAGTCTATAAACATACAAACATTAGATATAAACTTTGCTTTCTTGTATTGCAATATAATTTTCATCTGTGAGATCTGTTCATATGCCTGACAACATAATTACACCATATTATTTTATGAGATATTTTAAAATGGTCTTACCAACAGAGCCCAATGAGTTGGCCCATGAAGCGCCCTGTCTGGTCACCATGTTAATAATCCTGGAGAAAATAGGCAAACATTTAGAGCACAGGTTAACTAATCCATGTGCAAAATTACTCTGTTCTCAGATTTCATACTTACTGTACATTACGAGGTTTGGACCATGCCATGTCTCTAGTCTCCTTCAGTCCCATCCTGAGACCATTTAAAGCTCCGAGTGTTGCTCCTGTGGTCGACACAAAAAGGCAGAAAGTCTGAGTGATAGCATAGAGATTTCATCTAATTCAATCCAAAGGACCAAGCCCAAAACTCGATGAAGAGCCACAAAACATGAGCAAATAAAACTGAGTTAACTGAGGTGTCTACATGCTTAAAACCACTCTGTCTTTATGACATTTATTGTACAAATTTAGTACTTGCATTTCAACTTTCACATCTGTGGCAGAAAAATGTCTGTAGCTCTTTTGAACTAAATTAATGAAGCTCAAAAAGTGCAGTTTGGGGAAGTTGTGTGGCAATATGATGTCACGGGTGTTGATCATCTCTTACCGGTCATACATGATCCTCCAATGGTGAAAAAAGCCAGTTCAAACCTTCCTCTTGTTTTATTGGCGCCTGTGGGTAGAATGAACTCATCTGTGTCCTAAAACACAACATTAACAGCTGTTACAATAAGAATAAAACAGAAAACACATTGATCCACCACATCAAAAATGTCTTCTTCTTAAGCTGTAGTTTACCTGAACTAAGTAACGAGGGTCGACATTGAGGTAAGGGGACAGAGGACTCATCCCAGTCACTGTAATGACAAAACAACAGAAACGTTAGTTAACTTACAACATAATTCATCATTTATGGATTTTATCCTCAAGCTTTCTCACATATTTCAAGGACGTATTAACCAGAAATGTCAGAAAGCTGTTGTCAGTAGCTTTTAAGCTAACCAAAGCATTGTGACAGCAGCTAGCTAGCATTATGGTACAATTATATGACACTTACAGGGAACACCGGCGAGCTCTGTGTTGGAGTACTCCGGGGCGCCGCCTCCAAAAAGACCCCCGAGACCACCTTTGATTCCCCCCGATCCTTGCGAGTTGTTATCCATGACTGTTAAATATTTTGAGAGGTCACCTGGCGAACACACAGCCAGGGGGGTCCTGCTAAAGCTGCTAGCCAAGCACACCTGGCTAACGTTAGCAAGCGCTAGCTATGTCGCAAAACTCAAAATCCGAGACTAAATGATCATCGACGAGCAGTTATTTCCGCCACCAGCAACAGATAGTGTCCAGCTGATGCGTGTGTTTTATCCTTAGTGAGTTTTTCGGGTAAATACACCGGGTTGATGTTTCAGATTTCAGAGCTTGAGTTCTCGTGCAGACCCTGACCTCCAGCTACACGCTCTGCCGTAAAGCGATTCAACGTTGTTGCGCTGACGTTACGTCACCAAAACCAAAAATAAAAAGCGGAAAAAATAAACAAAAACTGTCAAAATCTATTTAATGTTATGATTTCAAGACCGTGACTTATTTTAAAGTGACATGAATGGTAAAAAAATACGTATTTGGAACGTTGGAGAACCTCGAGACTTTACGACACTTCCACAGATCTTGGATCAGTTTACTTAACCCAAGGACAGCAGGTGTAAAAGTAGTCAAAACGTTGCAAAACTGACTGCAGTCAAGGAGAGCAGAGTCACGAGGTCAAACAGAACTTTTTTTTTAAACAAACTATAATTAAAACAATTAAACGTTTTACAAATAACCACAGATGGCTGTGGATTAAGGAAGATATGCGCTTAAGCTATTCCGTGAGAAAAAAAGAATTTTTAAAGTTATTGTTTAGTGAAACTAAAAGACACTGATGGCAAAACGCAACTTCCTAACCTCCAAAGATGCCCCCCTTCAGATTATACCCCGATTGATAATTTAGATACACAAAGTGTTAATCTAATGTAATTATTAACATTATATGCAATGTAAATGCTGCAAAAAAAGTCAATATATGTTTTCAAAATGTAACAGGATAAACAAATTGTATAAAATAGAAACACTACATACATATATAAGCAATAGATACTTCAATATAATGTATAAAATTATTTTTTAGTTTTTTTATGGTGAACTTTTACTGAACACTTATTATGGCTGCAACATCAGTGATACTTGCACATTAATGCATCACTTATTATAATCCAGGTATCTTGTATATTCTAAAATTACATGGGCAATTCTGTATATTGATCACTTTTACTTAAAGTACTTAAAGTACATTTTAAAAGCAATTCTTTTGTTCTTTTACCTGATTTAGATTTTGAATGCAGAGTATTTAGATTCTGTGGTTTTACTACTTTCAGGGATGTTTAAGATCTGAATACCTGCTTGCTGTTTCCTGCTGCTCACCGGTTTCACTTCATTGTAAAACCAAGTGGAAAAAAAACATTGAAGTTCCTCACAGGCGACACAGGAAGGCAGCAGAGAGCTGACAGTGAAAAACAGACCTGCTGAAGAAAAGCCAAACCTGTTGGTTCTGCTGCCCCTCACTCATCATCCCAATTAGGCCTGATTTAATTGACTGATTTAGTTAAACTTGTTCCCAGTCACAGCGGAAACAAGTTGGATGTGCATGATGCTTTTGGTATCACTTAAAGTAGAGAGGCAATGCTGAGTTAAATTACTTCCATGTGACACCTGTCATGCCTCGAAATGCATAATCTCCCACCTTTCAAACTTTATGGGTTCTTTTACCCACGATGCAGCGGAGAGAGACCACACACACGCACACGTACGAGCACATTTATGCAGCACAGCCCCGGCCATCTGCTGCCGGTCAAAGGGACAGAGGCAGTGAAGGAATTTAGTGTGTTGAATTTCACGAATAACAGAGCATCTTATTTGGATTCTGCCATTGTATGTGTGTATTCAGAAGGGGCCAAGTGGAGCGATGAAGTTTGCCATTGTCGCCCAGTGTGGGTGTTTTCAGACTCTCTGGCATGATCAGTGAGTTAGTGTTCTCTGTGTTACTGCCCAGTGTGCCCACTGTCTTTCCCATAATGCCCCATTCAGCCCGGGGCCTCTCTCTCTCTCTCTCTCTCTCTCTTTCTCCCTCTCCCTCCCTCCCTCCCTCTCTCTCTCTCTCTCTCTCTCTCTCTTCTCTCAGACAGAGCCGCCACCCATTTTGTACCTCTGGCTAATCATCCTCATCCTCATCATCAGGCTTCAAACCAAATTTTAAGTTGTGGGATAAAATAGCCGTGATGTCATCCTTGTTATCTTTTTCAGCCACTTTTTGTTTTCATCTTCTCCTTCATTTCCTCTCTCTCCCTCTCCTTTCTCCCTCTCCCTCTCTCTCTCTCTCTTTCTTTCTGTCTCTCTGAGCTCCCAAACACAAAAGACAGAGAGGCCTCGACAGGACCCCAGTGTATGCTGGTTGTCAAGGAGACTAGGAGACAGTGTTGGGTCTTTAAACTGCCTCAGAGGGGTGTGTGGAGTTAGGGGGAGTTGGCCTTATTTACATGGGAAGAGGACAAGGGGAGAGACGGGGTTTGAAATACAACTTTTGAGCAGCTTATAGGACTTCACTGTTATTCGGCTAAAATCATTCCGCCACTCAGTCATCAAATATTTACCAAGTAGAGGAAATCTGGAGCTGTTCATTATGTGGAGAATGCCGTGCATACATAGTAATGTAAATCAACCTGTCGTTTCCTCTCACTCTCTCTCTCTCTCTCTCTCTCTCTCTCTCTCTCACACACACACACACACACACACACACATGCACACACTCACACAACCCTGCTTTTGATTGTAAGGGCTGGGATCTCTGGGCCCCAGTGTTGGCAATGGTGAGAGCTGACTGCAGAATACATTACCAGATGCTTGAAGAGTGTTTCTTACCAGACCAGAAGAACAAGACATGAAAACAGCATGAAAACTTGACTAAAAAACAGGAAAAACAGAGTGAAGAGCACACACCCAAACTCACACGCACCCCCACCCATCCATATCCACACTCACACACACTCACACACTCACACACTCCCACAAACACGTTCAAAGTCTCTCTTTTATTTTCTCTCTCTTGCTATCTTCCACTCTGCTTCTTCCTGTCCAGAGGATTGTCTGCAGTGGTCACATTATGTCCTGTCTCTCTCTCTCTTGTCTCTCTCTCTCTCTCTTTCTCTCTCTCTCTCTCTCTCTCTCTGTGATCAGGGGGCTGGGGTTGCGGCCGCAGAGCAGGCTCAACTCCAAGCCTGAAGTTCAATATCACCCCTAAACTCCACAATGAAAGCAGGAAGGGCAGGGAGAGGACGAATGAGCCACCCACTGCTGCATTCACCACGGAAAACCCCATGTGATTCTCCTCTTTTTTTCTGTGTGCATGTGTGAGTGTTCGTGTGAGACCCTAAATGTGTGGTTTAAGAGGAAGTTTTACTTTTAACGTCAAGTGTCAAAGACTCAGGGGACTTGAATTATCCACAGCTTTTTTTTTTTAAAAGCCCTTTTCTTGTTGCTTTCTTTTTTAATAAGTGTACCCTCAGAGAAAGACAAAGAGCCCAATTAAAACAAATGGAGGTTATAAGAGGTCATTTTTTTAGAGACTTCAGGGACAAACTGTGATCCTGCGTGCGTAATATTTACTCTGCAGATGTTTGAGGGCGAGCTTGCACAATCAATTTCCCTTTAATTCCCCAGCCATCTAGTCCTCCAAACCTGACCCCCTCCTCCTTTTCTTTCTGTTATTCGTACATGTGCATGCCTCGGAGAAACCATGGTGAGCTGGGTGTGTTTTGTTCTCTCTTATTACACACATCTATGTGTGTAATGTCCACTTAAATAGCAGGAGTAGATAGAGAACAAGAGGAAAAACACAGAAAAGGAGAAGTGGGAAAACACCATGTGTTGGCCTTTTCCCTGCATTTTGACTTAAGTATCTGCTGTTTTCCCCCCCTCCCTCAGTATCTAAGGAGTGTTTGGTGATTAGTATGCAGAAAGGAAGCTGTTTTGCATAATTAAGGGCTACAGAGAAAAAGCAACAAAGTTTGTTAGTTTTACAACTATGAGTTTAATAGTGTACAAAGAGTTATTCCTGCTCAAAGTTAAAAGTTCATTGTTCAAACACATATCTTTGTTTTTCACTGTTTTAGACACATGTAATCTTTTTTTTTTGTTGTTTTTAAAGGAATCCAGAGACAAATACCATTAAAGTGGTTAATAATCACAGAAGTGGTAACAGTTAGTAACCTACACTTGGCACTGAGGAGTAGATTAATGTACTACACTGTTAATTGACACACTCAAAGTATACAAAAGGCACAGAAGGCAAGCAATGCTCATCTCAAAGGCTCAGTTAATACAGAGAACATCAGAGACTCCAGTTTATCAGGACATTGAGACTCTGACATGATTACAAATGAGACATGGAGGATAGTTATGTTCACCAAGTTATTCTCCGTAATAAGGCATAATGTTCTTATCTGAAAAGGTAATTTAATGTTATTTTCATGTACAAAATAGAATATAAAAATACATTATAAACTTGTTACAGATGTTACGACTCCATGATTTTGTTTGATATCAAGGCATCAGTTGGTTTGTGTGTAAAACTGTACCACACCTTCTGAAAGAGAGGATACACATGCAAAAATATATGTATGGACGACTTCATCTCCAACAAAACAATCAACCCACTAAACAAACAAACAAACAAACAACAAAAAAAAGATAAAATATAACACTGTTCTCCGGAGGTTTCTGAAACCTCACATAAACATCTCAGACGCTTTAGCTGCTGCTTCAATACTGCATCGCACTTCCAATTCAAATGAGCCACTTTTGTTTTTTGTTTTTGGCACTAAAATCTGAATCGAGAAGAAGTTTTATGGACGTAAAGCCATAAAAATTGTAGATGACGACAATTAGGCTGCAACACATTTCCTGCAATCCTGCAATTGATCTTCATAAACACAAACAACATAGTTTCATGCCGGGCACAAACCCGCAGTGTGGTTGTATAAGATTTAGGTGTAACATTGTTCCATCGCTTTCAATAAATAAAGGCACTGCTGTTCAAGCTCATACAATACTGTAGTGTGAAAAAGGCAAAGGCATCGTGGTGGAAGTCTTCTAGATTCAGACAAACGAAGTGCAACCTTCCCTCTCTGTGTTGTACAGGCTTGGCGTTTGTACTGTTTGCTGACTGAGTGTCAGGATGCTTGAGAGAAAACTTTTAAGAGATACTTTGGCATTTTGGATTCCAGTGTGTGATTTTTCCTCACTGAGCACATGTTGGAAAGAAAAAGGTGACATGCCATTAGGATCTCACGTTGGTGCTGCAATTTAAGAGAAAGCAAATGAAGATATGAACATTTCACCAACTTTAACGTGTTATAACAAATTATTAATTCACGCTGGCCAAAAAAAGAAGCAAAATCTCCAAAGAGTGTGTGGGAAAGTTTCCTATGTTAAGTGCCCAATGAGGAAAAATGTTGCAAAATATCAACATATCTCCTTTAGTTTAGTGTTTATGGAGGGTTTCTGTGCTGGATAAGTACAATTACCATCATTATCAGTATAGTTACTATGTTATTAATAGAGTCATTATTATTGCATCGCATGGACTGAGGGCAGGGCAGCTCAGAGAGACAGTTTGGCACAGTCAGGGATTGATTTAGGAGCCCTTCACCAGTTCAGGGGCCCGTCCCCAGTAAAGTCTACTGGTTTCGCATAGCAACCACTGTGACAGATTGGGATTTCGACTGTTGACTGATAATAAAACATTCTTAAACTGGCTTTGGACTTTTTGGAAGGAAGGCACGTTTGGTAAAGTTTAGGTTAGGACTTGGTGATGGGCGGGGTCCTGAGGTTTATTCCCATGATCGCTGTCGTCTGGTTGGTTGGTTAGACAGAAGCAGCCGGGTTGTTCCCAATGTGCTGGTCTGGTTGGCTGAGCTGAGGGAGTGGCGGGGCCGTGGGCCAATGAGCACGCCAGCGGGCAGAGATGGGTGGGTCATCAGTGGGCGGAAAGGTCAGAAGGTCAAGGGGTCATGGGTTAGTTGCCGTGGCAGCTAGAGTTAGACAGACATAGACGGACAGACGTGGAAAGGAAACAAAAAGGGCACATATAAGGGGACATAAAAAGAAAAAAAGATAGAAGAGAGATTAGTGTCAGCTAGTGGCGTCAGGATGACAACAAGGCAGATCTACTGCAGTCACACAGCATGAGGGGCGCTACATTACGAGTTGCACAACACCTTCATGAGCCCCGCATAACCATTCAGAATGACTTATATCAACCACCGGGTGGTGACATAAGGAATGGCTGGTTAGCGATGCTCATATGTGCTCATGAAGGTCTTTGCACGGTTAAGTTTGAGGAAGACTCCCCTCCTGTCATGTGACTGCTGCTATAGTGATACTACTCATGCTAGCTGGGCTACGTCTAGCACAGACAGACAGTGAAACCATGGACAGAGAGGGAGACAGCATGGTTTCATGTGGGTGAGAGAGTGACCTTTATGTCCAAAGGAAAAGTGTCTGGGCCTCAGAAATACTTTCACTTACTGACAAGTAGAGCTATTGTTTAGCAGCAGGCGCACATTCTTGATGATTAACAGTTGTGATTAACTGATTGTTGATTATGCTTTGATTTTTTTTTTTTTGCTATGAAGTATTAGAAGAGCACCTAATGACTACAGTAAGCAAAAGAGGTACCATAAGAGACAGTGATGAGAGGTTAAGAGAGATGGTGATTTTAGAGGGACTTAAGAAACAATTTAACAATAGACAGACTAACTACAAGAATTTAGAGGCTGTGGTTTTCTTTAGAGATTTTTTTCAATAGTCATCTTTATTGCCTTTTAGTGTTTTTTGTCCATCGTGTACAACAAGAGCACCACCGCTCACATACACACATATATTGTAGCTAGCTAGTCCATTTCTATTGCATAAAACAGTCACGAGTCCTGTGAATCGAGAAGGTCACCTCATCTTAAATAGACAGAGCAAAACACTGCCTTCATTGCCACCTTTTTTCGGTGACTAAAACAGTAGTAGCTACACATCTTGAATAAAGTTTGAAGTTTACATGGAGACACTTCATCTATAAAAAGCATATCGTAAAAACAAAAATAAAAATTTACAAACTAAAAAAACTAAAAACAAAAAAAAAAAAACAAAAATACTACAAGTATTTCCAAGCGATCTTGTTCCATAAGCTTCATATAAGCATTTAAATCCTTAAAATCCCTATATACAAATTTATTTTGCAGCTAAATACATGGTATCAGCACCACTCTGGCTAGGAAATATATGAAAGATGTAAACAGCCCCAATGATAAAGTCCAGTGGGCGACTGATAAGACCACAAACAACAGTATTTCATACAAAAGAGCTTGTAACACAGACCTCAGTAGTCATCACACGCTGTGTTTTAGTAGTAAAGACCAAAGATCATATTGGAGTGAATGACCTTCAGAAAAAAACAATCTCTGTTACTTTAAGTGTCATTGGGCACAACACAGGATTTGATCAATAATTAAAAAAAACATCTGTGGAAATCTACTGGAATGAAGTTGGGTATAAATAAAATTTCCCACAGTTATTTGTAGGGTCAAAAGAAGTAATGAAAAAAAAAATAAATGACGATAAAAAAAAAAAAAAGAAAAAGTTTCTGAGAAAGGACTCCAAATCCAGAGTCACAAGGACCGAGTCACATGAACGGAGCGATCCATTCTAATTGAGAGGGTCCCGGCCTACAAGCCGTCCAGTTTATCTAACAGGCGAGCAAAGATAACCACTGCAGCTGTCACCCCTAACATGGTTCCTTCCAATCTGCTCACTTATATCACTTTCACTGCAACAAATACTGTTTCACATTTTACACTGAAGCGGCTTCAGCGTGTGACCTTTTCGCCTGATACAGTTATTTCTCTTTTAGGCATGCCTCATTACAGACACATGTAAACTGAAATTGGTCCATTGGTCTGCATGCACACACACTAACACACACACATACACATATACATAAAGTGGCTGGTGAGCTAACTAACCTCTGTCTGGGGTCACTACCCTTTGGTAAGGATGGATTCTCTTGTCGTGGCGTCGTACCTTAGTGGTCATGGCACCTGCTAACAGCCATTGACATCGCCAAAACAGAACACAGAAGGTTACTCATCAGAAAGACATTAAACAGTCCACCCATGGCACCAACATCAGTGAAACCAGGAATTTACAAGACTTGTTCAAGGCTGAGGGTGAAAATAAGTCCAAACGCTTCTAAGAGACAGAATATTTGTTGTTTTGTGGTCTTCTGTTCTCTAAAGAAAATATTAATCCAAACCACTAATTTCTCACTAAGCTTCTCTAGTAGATTCAACATCAGCTGCAAGCAAAAGTCACTCTATAGCTCTGTGATTAAAATAGGCTTTAACATATATTAAATCACAAACAGCCGCGCTAAAATATCTATGGGTTCACTAAAATGTGTTAAAAATTACAAGCAGAAGCTGAACTATTAAAAAAAGTTAAATAGCTGTCACACCACAACACTAGTCTGCTAATACAAAGAGGAAATTAACAGGAATGGACACTTGACTACAGAATGACTGTCGGGGAATCTGTCATCCTAAAGTATGAGCAAACTTTGAGTGTTTGCTCTGTGGGACAATGTAGGGGAAGAGGGAAGGGGAGGGGAGAGGGGGGTCTCTGCAAGCCAGTCCGTGTGTGTGCTAGGAAGGGTTGCTATCGCTTAGCCTTTGGTTGGGAAAGCCATACCTGCAAAAACACAGGAAGAAGGGACTGTTAGCCCAGCAATGAGCTTCAGCATGGCATCTGTATATGTCACGGATGTATTACAAGAGCTGGATATGGCTGCCAATTTGATCCCAGTGGCAAACTGTATCAGAAAAAATCTGGAACAAAAAGGATTATGACCTTTCTGTTATCTAACTCGAAAATAACACAAGCTATCAGATTTCTGGTCACATTTTAACTGTTCAGTCATATCATGCTTCACGCTTGGCTCTCGTTTGGTTATTTTCAAATCTAAGTTGTAAAAAAAAAGTCTCTATTTTGTTCTCTGACAGTAACTATCCTCTGAGTTCATGCATGTTGCCTTGATGCACACACAGCGTCTCTCTTTCATTTCTCACAGGTCTCATTTTTGTCTAATTGTGCTTTAATGCAAATTTGTAAATTAAATGTCTATGATTTTTTTTGTATCTGTGTTTAGTAAGCTACATCAATCTGGACAGGTCTCTCTAAAAAGAAATATGTATAAATGTGACATTAAATAATAAGGGGGGTCACAGTTTAGCATGTGTTACTTTATCCTGTCAAGTTTATGTTAGTTATGGATGTAATCTTGTTCACAAGTTTTGCAGTGACACACATGCTCAGTGTACAGATTTCATGTTCCAGTATTACTGTCTAGACACAACACTGGACGGATTTGAATGCAGATACAACTGCATACAAAGTCACCACTAAAGGTGAATCTGTACAAGTTCAACTTGTTTTAGACTTGAGCAGCAAATTTGCACTTTTTTCAGGTGCTTTATGAATCTGCTTCATAAAAATTCAGAGAGAGGAAGAAAAAAAGAGAAAGACATGAAGTTTTTGCTGAATTCAGAGTTCAGTCAGAGGCTGAACTCAACACACACGCAGTGTGTATGTGGCTTGATAACTTATAGCTAATGTCTATGGAGTTGTTACACTGAAGTCTATTGGTCTAGAGCGCAGGGCCGAGGACACTGATGGAAAGGCTTTTTAATTTATACGATATGGCGAGCAGCTTTCTTTGGAGTCCACTATCCAGTTCTCCTAATACATCCATTGACCATGTATGAAAGTGATGAACTTTTGATTTTTAAATACCTAATACTCCAGTTGAGTCAATTGGGTATTCCAATATGGAGGGCGTAAGTGTGTAGGGATACTCGTACGGCGTGTAGATGATTCCAGATTCTGGCCCTTGCTGCACCAGCGCAGGGTGCGGATTGCCTCCGGGTACGAGGGCTGAGCTCTGGATCTGACGAATCAGAGGCATGATGGTCGGCGTGGTGACGGGGGCAGGGTTGCGCAGGGTTGGAGGCAAGACAGGCGTCGGGCCTGTGATGATCCGAGGGGCCTGAGGGGTCGCTAGAGGGAAAGCAGCAGTGGCTACGCAGCACATAAACATACAATAATGCGAAAATACACGCACACCCACACGCACAATACACACACACACACAGCGCACACACATACAAAAGACAGGGAAGAAGAGGAGAGGACAAACAGACCATTTAACGGGAGAAACAGAGGCATTGTTCATATGTACAGTGGACTCCTGTGCCCTGACCCCTCCTTTGTCACCCACCAACCCTCCTCCACATGTCAATTATGATGTCATCCTTACGCGTCTTGACATTGGCGTCTCTGTAGGTTCCGTTGAGAATGGCCAGCTCCATCAACTGCATTTTCTTCAGGTTGTCCTCCCCCTCTGCCTACGCCACCACACAGAAGCAGACCAGCACAATCAGCTTACTTAGCGAGGATTGTTATTCAGCCATTTGACATGCGAATGAATTAACTTTTTAATAAGTTGGGTCAACAAGTCAGCAAATGTTACAGTATGCCGAAAGTGTTTATGGTTCAGTTTATGGAGGTTTTGTAAAGAGAAGATGCAAAGTCTGGAATACAGACAGTGTTGAATGGAGTCGAACAGACCTTGAACACAGCAACTGCACAGCACAGGACGTATTCAGTGTCAAACGCGCTAGCTTCTTAGCTCCAGTTACAGCTCGGTGAAAAGCTTGACTAATTTACAGTCAAACAGCAAGGTCGGCTAGGTTAAACTAACACATATAATTAACCCCCCCTCTCAACACACACACATTCTCAAGCATGGATTAACAGGTGTCCAGCTTCTGATTGCCTATAGACACTTCTTGCAACCTTTAAGGGTGGGTCAATGCTGTGCTGTGATTGGAGCGGAAGTGACGGCTGATTGCTGCAATAGAAATCCCCCTGCTGGTCTTTTCAGACTGTTTCTATTGTAGAAAATAATACAGAGGAAAAAAAAAAAAAGAAGGAGCCTTGTGATTTCAAAATATGTGCTTTTGTGATTGTGTTTCAAAGAGGGGGTAATTTAGAGAGTGTGTGTCCCTGTGTCCACGTACATGGTCTGTATGGCAATGTCTGAGCAATGTTTCACTGTGTTTTCCATTTCTCATCATGTTTGTGCACACGAGTTTGTATGCGTGTATGTCTCTGTGTGTGTGTGTGTGTGTGTGTGAGAGAGAGAGAGAGAGTGTCTGTAGGGGGGAAATAGGTGGGCTGGAGAATGTGAGAAATGTTGAGGAGTGCAATCAAAATGTCCTCTTGTGCAGACAAAAAAATCCAAAGCAGAAAAGGGAATACTGTAGCCAGTAGTTGGAAATGAAGTGAGTTGTGAACGAGTGAAAGGAGTGATGGAGTGGGGAGAACAAGTGAACAGACTCTCCATTCATTCCCTCAGCCTTTCAAACAACCGGGGGTTACCATGGAAACCCCTTTATGCGTGTTCCCTAATTACCCTAACCCCTTACACATACTCTCTCATACACACAGAGACACACACAAAAACACAAAAAAGAAACAACACACACTTTTTGGACTGACAATCCCCTTCCCCCTTCCATGCATACCAACACAGTGAACTCTCATCCAGTCACACACAGTTTTTCCATCAGTGCAGTCCATAATATTTGACGCTGAGGGGTTCGGACTGATACTCACAGCGGGTACGAGAAGTTTCTTGACCTCATTGATGGCCCGCTGGAGTTTGATCTTGGCCCGGTTGTGTGTGTCCTCCACTGTGATCAGGACGTGGAGGTCCTCGCTGAGGTGCTCCCAGTTGGGCTTCCCTCGGTTCATCTCCTCCTGAAACACAAAAAACCATTTCAGAAGCCCTGTTTGAATGCACCACACAAGCTTTATCCATGGCTGCAGAGAGGGAACAGGATTTCACTTTTTCTTCTTGTTTGGCTCAGTTTTTGGATAAGCCTCAAACTGCTCACAAACCCACTCAAGACTCAAGGTCGTGTCATGCAGCTTTGGAAGCTTTATCAAACTCATGTTGCTCTCCACCAGTTACACAAGTCTGGTGTTGCATTTTCAGAGCTTGATAGTAAGGTTTTCCACAGCAGAACTTTGTAGGGCATGTGGAGGAGAAATATACTTGCTCCTCCTGCACAAGTCAAAAGTCATAAACAACAAACAAGCTAAAAATACTATATGTACAGGTTACATACCATTCATTACTCAACTACTTATTTAAATAAACACATTCCTAAGACTACTTTTAAACTAGTGCATTTTCCCATGATACATCAAACTCCATCCAAGTATTCTGTTGCATAGGAACCAATTGAAATACCAACATTTTATTTTAGAAACAGTTTCTAAAAAGTTCATGTCATGCCCCAGTTTTATTGGAGGTGCTTAAATTCTTTCCATTACATTTATTTGATCAAACGATTCTTTTCCACTGCTTTTTACCTCATACATCCCCCTCTTTTTTTCCAAATTGATACTCAGATGTTGATTCTATTACATAAATGGCATTAATATTTAAATAATCATTTAGTAAGACATTATAAAGTGTACTGTATATTGAAACTGTTCCTCTTATTCATACAAACAAAACAGGTTAAATGATAACTTTTTCAACTCTCAGTTTCAAAGCTTTGTGGGGGTGTCAGACAAATTACATCAGAAAAGTTCAGCATTACTCACCTTGACTTTTCCTGTGTGATTGATGTTTTTGGTTCTGAGTTATATGTCTCAATAGCATTTAAATAGATTGCAATGAAATTTACATACAAAACTGAAGGCAATAGCCTCAAGTGCACTTGGTGTTTGGTGCTTATTGTAAATCTTTTAGATTGCTAACTCGTTTAAGTAAGATAAAAATCAGTCTGTTAGCACGTCATGACTGAGAGTGGTATGAAGTTCAAAGAGCTGCTTTGCTTAAAGAAAATTTGGGGAAAAGTTTTAACATTTTGGGGAAATATGCTTGTTTGTGCTGTTAAATTAGAATGTTAAGTTAGAAAAAGGAAAGGTTAGCTTAGCTTAGCAAAAAAACAGGAAAAAGCTAGCCTAGCTCTGCTCAATGTATACAGAATACACCTTAGCTGCACCACAGCTGCAAGTACGACTCTTTAGAAGTGGTAGTGAGATAGTTGAAAAACTTCTGAAACAACGCCTCCAAAACTTTTCCAGTTTCAAACATGTGGGTTTTGACTGACAATTTCTGTTACTTTCACAAACCGATAATGACACATTCACACCGACTCCACGCTGTGATTGGCCAGCTGTGTGGAGGTGAGAAAATAAGCTGGGTGTTGACTTCTTTTCTCTACCTCTCCTTTCCCTTGTCACTTTTCATGTAAACAACTGAGTAAAATAAACACTAAGTTTTCAAGAAGAGCCTGTTTTAAAAATATGCATCCCTGTATCCCCCATATTAAAAAAATATCAGCCTCCCTCTCTCTGTGATGGCCGACCTCTACTCCAGATTTCAGTGTGGCTGCTCAAGCACAGAGGCTGGCAGTTTTCCCCTGCTTCCAGTCTTTATGCTAAGCTAAGCTAACCATCGGCTGTCCTCAACTCCATATTTAATAAACAGATGTGATGTGTGTTCCTATCATTTAAAATCTTGGCAAGAAGGCAAATACTGTTGTGTGTCGAACCATTTAAGTCCAACTTTACACAGCAACTGACACGACTGAGTCTTTATATCTTATAAAATTAACTATTTGTTAATCAAAGATCTTTTAGATTAATTTAAAATGAAAACTAACTGTAAGCCCCAGCTGAAGCAGAAATTTCAAGGTTTTTTGTCTCAGCAGTGTGAGCTGGGACATTGTATCCTCGGTGGATGTTTTGTCAAGTGAGATGTATCATTTTGAAAAACACCAAAAGTCAACATCTTTCTCTCTTCTCCCTCTGCTGTCTCCCACTGTGTCTCTGTTTTCCTTCCTCTCTGTCTCTGTGTGGGTCTGTGTGTCTCTCTCTCTCTCTCTATCACTCTTTCTCTCTCTCGCTCTCTCTGAGGGGCGTGCGGGGTAGGGAATGTTCTGGAGAGAGAGGGTGGGTTGGAATGCTGGACTTGCTCCACCTGCCGTTTGGAAGGCTTGAGCCGACTCCGTCCAATAGCAAACACCAGGGGAGAGGAAGGGAGAACAGATGGACCGAACACCAGGACAGGAGAGAAAAACTGAGCACCAAAAACTCGTTTTGAGAGAAGGATGGATAGATAGCTAGATATTTAGAAAGATAGAGGATGGATGGATGACTAGATGAGTAGACTGACTGTTGGGAAAATTATATGTTCATGTGTTTCCAGCCAACTTTCAAGTGTTGGGTGTCGAAACACAACAAATTTCAAAACCAGTGGGAAATTTTAGTACTGAGATCTGTTACATCCGTTTTGTTACATGATTCTTTTTTTCCTATTTTTACTGTTTCTTACATCAGTTAGATCTTTATTTGAACACTTCAAATGTCTAACAACAGCATGTCCTCATTTAGTTTTGTAAACCTTGTTACTGCTTAGTACTGCATCTTAAAATAAGATAAACTTGAAGTATATCAAGAGAGTAACAATTAGTGTAATAATTAAAGTACAAGTAATAATCAGTGTAATGGATAACTTGTCCCAACTTAAATTACTGCAAGTTGAGAATTTAGATCGTGCTAAAATTGCAAGGTATAAAAAGCTATTTAATGGATTAGTCAGAAATTGAGTGTAATACACTTGTCTGCTCTCTTACAGACAGTTAGACAAGAAGATTGTTACCATTCTCATGTCTGAACAGTAAATATAAGACTACAGATGCTTATTGTCTTAGCTTAGTATAAAAACCAGAAACAGGGGACGTAACTAGCTTGTATCTGCCTGAATATAACAAAAATCTGCTTCCCAGCACCTCTAAAGTTTATTAATTACTCACTAGCTAACATTAAAATTCATTTTTTTTTGTTGAATTTTCTCAAAAACTACTCTGGATGAATAACAAGTTGGGGTTTTGTGCTGAAATGTTCCTTGGCTAGTCGCAGTGACCTTCTAAAGTCTCTGGTTATCACAGAACAGTTGGACATGAACAGGCTGTTAGTTTCCCTCTGAGCTAAGCTAAGCTAACTTTCTCCAAGCTCTAGCTTCATATTTGGCTTATTGCCCAAAGAGTGGAATCAATCCTCACATCTAGTTCAGTGCAAGAAAGAAAATAAGTCTATTTCACAAAATTTAAAATTCTGCCATGAATGTAAACTTTTAAGTCTATAGTCCGTCGCAGGGCCATATGAAGGAAGCAACATGAACAGAAAATGAGAGAGACAGAGAAGGAATGTGTCATGTTTGTTTTCTTTGAGTGCATATGAGTGCGTATACCTTCTTCTTATCTCTCATGGAGCCCTTTCCTCGCACCATGATCTTGCAGCCGGTCTCTGCCTCCAGCTGTTTGGCTGTCAGTCCACGCGGGCCTAAGATCCTCCCTACAAAGTTGAACTACACAAAAGAGCAAAACACACTGATAATAATACAGTCCCAAAGGACGACAGACACATTTCACATCACACACTCAAACTCTCTTCATACGTGTGTGTATTTGCATGTGCTGCGCGCGAGTGTGCCTTTGAGGTTCGTGCATCTGTGATGTGTTTGTGTTACTAAGAGAGACAAAAATAGCTTATTATATGAGGGCTGGCTGGTGCCGGTGGCATGACAGGACAGCGTCGTTCTCTTAACCTTATCTGTCACTACGACTGAGTGATTAACTAGACAGCTGCCCCTCTGTGTCTGTGGGTGTGTGTTTGTTTCTTTGCCACTATCCCTCTGTCTCTCTATGTCTGCTTCACTCATAGCATTTCCTTCTGCCTCCTCCTATGTTTTTTTTTACCACACAGAAAAGAGTTAAATCTCATGTTCACTTTAGTAACAGTTGCAACATATTTCGCTTCGGTCTACAATGACCCTCGACTCCCACACGCACACATATTCAAATAGAGGAACTGCTCTCTAAATTTAACCTTGATTTAACCGTTTTTGAACGCACTCCTGTGTTTGCGTGTGTGTGTTCGCGCGTGTGTGTGTGTGTGTGTGTGTGTGTGTGTGTGTGTGTCCTGTTGGTCTTCTGTCATGTGAGTGAGGACAGCCTGTCATTGTATTCGGTGATTGGTGAGCTGATGCATGGAGAAAATCATGTGAGCCATTCAATCTGGATCAACACAACTCATATTGAAATGCTTAGCTGTATTTGGTCTGAGCAGGGATGTGCTGGATGGTAAAGTCTGTTTACTTTAGTGCACTTGTCTTTCTAATTGTAGAAAAACTTAATCCACATTTTAAGCTCTTATAAATATTCATAGTGTAAATTTCATGGCTAAAAAATTTGTGTCACACTGAGGGAAATTACATCACTTAATTGCCTTTTTTTTTAAAGAAACTTATCATTCTGAATTGTTCATTTTAATCTTCTGGAAAATACCAGCTGGAGGTCATTATCGATTTATTTTACGCCTACATTACATCACTGGGTGTGAACAAAGATGATCTCAGAATGAAATCAGATTTTTAAGTAAAAGGTAAAGCAAAGCGTCACTGTAATTAAAAGACTCACTGACTCTCTGGCAGCCTCTCTGTAACTAAGAGGAGATAAAGTGACAACAGTGAAAAGTAAACAGAAACTCTTTTAAAGGTCAAAGGTCATGGATTTGTCTACTCACGTCGGGGTACTCTTTGACAGGCACATAGAGCTTCTCCTGCAGCTGAGCCACGGGGCCTATAGCTTCAGGAAGCTCCTCCATGTCCCGCCCATTGAACATGCCACCGTTAACTGTGTCGTTGTACATGTCCTTGCGTACCCTGCCGATTTCTGTGAGACAGAGGAACACGGAGACAGAAAGAGGGGGTAAAGTTCAGTAAACTCAACTGCGGAAAATGTCAATGAGGGACGGCAAGTGTCATATTTCTTCACACGTCCGTTGCTTAGAATGATGACTCACTGACACCAGAGTTTTCGGCAGGCTCTCGAAGTGACAGCAGACAGTCAGACAATCAGACAGACAGACAGACATGGAGGCAGGGAGACAGTCACAAGCATTCTGCACCACGACGTTGAATCTAATCACCAAATGCTTTGCCATCAGACCTCCTCCATTACTGGCTACTCTCTCTTTCTATTCCTTTCTCCAATTGTGTTTAACAAACCCATGCTGTTCCCTCATTCACTGTGTAAAAAAATACTAGGAAAAAGACATACATTAGAGGGGGTCACAGTGACCTAATCTATCTATCAGTGTTTATGACAAAATGGTGCAGAATCATTATTAAAACATCCAGTTAGGCTAGACATTTGAGACAAAAGGGCTGAAAATGGAGATTATTTTTAAGATTCATTAATCAGCAGAAATTATTTGCTGACTCTTCTGTTATAAAATGACAAAAAATAGCATAAAAATACCCTTTCAGAGTCTTCAAATTTATTTTTTTGTAAAAGCAAAACAGTATAAAACAGAACATCAGCAAAACTCTCACACAGGAGAGACCTCCAGAGAGGATTTTTGGAAATTCTGCTTATAAATGTTTGTTGAGTGGTCAACTTTTCGCCTTAGGTTTGTTGCAGAGGCACCATAATAAATGAGACTATGTTTGTCTGCCTGTCTGCTTGTTTAGTATTATCTCAATGACCGATGCTAGCCTCTGATGCCTTGGTAATGACACGCTAGCACAATAATAACTGACTACTGCATCACACAAACACATACACAACACGCACACAGACCCTGAGCATGAACTCACCCACACACACACACACACACACACACACACACACACACACCGCGCAGACACACACACAGAATAACTGCCTTGAGTCACAAATATCATCTGACCTAAGCAGGCTGACAGACATGTCTCCCTGCTCTGAGAGTGATAAGTCTGACCGTAATAACTACAGTAGGACGCCATAATTACAGCCACAGCTACAGTGACAATGATGATCCTCTAATAACCCATTCTGACCTGTTGCAGACCAAAAGTGACAATTAAAAACACAAACATACACAAACAAATCTGCACAGACAAGCAGGGCTTGTGTCACACTTTAGCTGAGACAGGGAGCAACTTGCCGGAGTGAAATGAGAAGTGAGAGAAGAACAAGAGAGTTAACGGGAGAGTAAGATGAAGGGGGGAGCTGTAGCAGGCCTTATCTTAACACTTCAACCTGTCATTGGTTTATATATAGACTGGACTGGAGTGTTTCTAAATATGCAACAAACATGCACCCTGACAATATGTGTGACTGGCAAGCTTTCTTGTTACCCTGCACAAACTTTTTTTGGTCCTGTGCCCTTGTCAACAGTACTCAGGCAGAAGACGCAGGCAGGCCGACCAAATGAGCATGGTACAATGCCTTTCATTCTAACCGGGGGTGTCACATTATCATGTATGAGAGTTGAATGTTCTCAGCTGTCAGTCTTCAACATGAACACAACTAAAGATGTTAAGTTGACCTATTTGCCTGGCTCCAGAGGTCGTGTGGTACGAGAACAACCTTGCTGCGTCATGAGACTTGTCACAGAGCGCAAAGTCAGGACCTTGGTGATCCTGATGTGCAACAACAGTAGCAACAACAAGCTTTGGCAGCTTGTAGCAACTGTTGTAAAATCACATTTTTATTAAAAAAAAAAAAAAAAAAAAGGGACACAAGTGACATTGAAAAAATAAGAAACAATGTCGCTTTTTTTTTTTTACAGATCGGACAATTGTTGCAATGCTGTCTTTTATTTGTTATTTCAAAACTGCCTGCAATAATGTTATAAAGCAACAAGTGAGGCGCGTCGGTCAGTTGTTCAGACAGCATGTAAGCAGCCCCAAATCAAACATTTCACACAGTGACATGCTCTCGCTCCTGCTTAGGGATGGGCTGCAGCATTCACACAAGCCTGTGCATTAGGTCACTGGGAAAGACTAACAACTGTCTGTTTGTTCCCATCACCAACTGCCCCTGTGTGTGTGTGTGTGTGTGTTAGAGAGAGAGACAGACAGAGAGAGAGAGAGAGAGAGACAGCTCATCTGCTGCTTTCAACAAATTAAAAAAAAAGTGACTGAAAGCAAACACTATTCACACGTCTACTTTTATGGCAACTTTTTTTTTGATTCAGTTTCATAGTCTTGTGAAGGGATCCTGTGAATGAAAAGAATGCGTTTGATAATTAATCATTAGCACCTTTCAGTGAAGGATGGATGGATGGGATTAGCCTACAGTCACGTTTCCTAGGAGCCAGGGGAGGAATTCCTGCAGTTAATCACTATTCAATAAAGTGAGTCAATAAATGGTCACTTTTATGAACACTGACCACTAAAAAAAAACTCAACATGTGCAGCTATAGAGGGGATGAACTAATCTCTTCTATAGTGTGACAAGTGGTTAAGGTCTCTGGTTAGAGGTGGAGGGAGGGAGGGAGGGGGGCGGTGGAGAGGGGAGGCGGTTAGCCGAGTTACCTTCATCCAGCAGCCGCTCCAGATGCGTGAAGATGCCGCTGAAGTTGGGCAAGGAGCTCATCACCTTCCTGTCGTTCATCAGCTGCATTAGATAGTCCGGGTTGGACTTGGGTCTCTCCTTCACCTCTGTCTCCCCGACCATGGCTTATGCTTCAGCAATAAAGTGACCTAGCTAGTCGAAAAAAAAAACTTAAGGGGGAATTTAAAAAAAGACACGCCCCGACAAGCGATGCGAGGACCCCAGGGGATTCAGCCGGCCGCGACCCGCTGATCGCCTCCCTGACGTTTAGCTAGTAAAACTCAAATTTCAGCTCCGGTCAAACCGACTCTCCCCTTCGGTTACCGTTTTGCGTGTGCGCCCCTCTCTTCTTCCAAACGGTTCCCTCTTCTGTCCGACTCTCTCCAGAGTTCAAAAAAGTTCCTTTTTAAAGATAGTTTGACTCTGTTTGACACTTCAGGCGACACTTTCAAGCGACTCCACCGACTTCTTCAGCGGCTAAAACACCGACCATCAACTCGTGTCCTCTGAACCGGCTCCTCTGCCCGTGAACGCCCGGTGTGTCGGTATTCTGCAGCGGGGATCGACTCCCTATCATATGATTACAGTATAGCAGCGGCACGAGAGGGCTGTCAGGAGCGCGCGGCGCGTGACCGTTATCCGAGGGGAGGAGGCTCGTGCTCGTCCACTTAGCAGCCCCTAGTAGCCCCCGCCTGTCTCGCTCTCTATCTCTCTCTCGCGCGCAAACAAATAGACAAGCAAGCGCGCGCACACCCTTCGCCCACAGTATAACAATATAACAGCTCTACATAGGTATGCACACCTGTTCTGCAACAGTCACTGTCCATCACTTGTCCTGCGAAGTGTGTGTGTGTGTGTGTGTGTGTGTGTGTGTGTGTGTGAGCAGGTGCCCTCGTGAACTTTTCTGTTGTTCAATTTTGAACCATTTGAGACTTTAAAAAGTACCAATAAAACCATGTAGAAACACACAGATGGGAGTAAAAAGTCCCAGTAAAATCCCACCTATGCAGCTTAAGAGAAAAGTGGCAGAAAAATATGTTAAACTACCCAAAAACTAAAAGTACTGCTTTTGGTTTTTGGTTTATTTTTAATAGATTATTACAATACAGCTACAGTCAGGTAGTCTGGTTAATGTAAGGGTTGGGGCCCCTCCGAGGGGTCACCAGATAAATCTGAGAGGTCATGATGATTAATGAGAGAGAACAGAGGCAAAAGAAAACAAAGAGCTTCACTATATGAATCTGTATTCATATATTTACCCTAGACTTTTCCCTGATGTGCTTTTATTTTGAAATATTGGGTAATTTTCGCTCACAAGCCCTCAAAGAGTTTTTTAAACTAAACCATGTGAAAAGTTTAGAGGGGAAATGTGTCTTTGGTGAGACTGCTGACAACTCATAGATCTGAAATGTAACAAGGGACGTTGATTAAAAGGGGTTCAAAACCAAAAATGTAATAAATCACTGCTTCAAATCTTTACATTCTATGGGATTATTGTGTTTTTTTTGTGAAATCTTATTCAGTATCGTAATTAGTAACACTAGGTATCAGAAAAATTAAAAGAACGACAAAAGTTGCATTTTTTTCTGCAATTTAGTGGAAGAACAACTGAAAATTGTCCTTAAATGCAGTACTTAGTAAATGTACTTTCTGCTACTGAGAATATTTTGTATTTTTTTATTAATCTGAGTAATATTCTTGATATTAGGAAGTCATGAAAGGCTTGTCATTTTCAAAGGAACAAATTAGAACTCTAAGATGTTTTAATGCAAAAGCAGCAAAGTGTTTTCTGTGAATTGAATATTTGATTAATCAACTAATTGATTAAATTGATCATTGAACATTTAACATTGACTCTACCATGAATACAATGATGTAATAAATAACACTGACAAGAAGCATATGTCTGCATAATGAGAACTTTAAGACTTAAAAAAATTCTGATAACAATTATGCACATTTAGCAGGACTTTTAATTGTGACAAAGTATTTTTCAGAGTGTAGCACTGATACTTTTACTTGAGTAAACAATCTGCATATTACTTCCACTGCTACTCACAAACTCTCCCCTTGTGTTCGCACCCGACACATTCAGGACTTTTGTCAGGGATCCTGAAATAATAAGAAGGTGTGATGTGTGCATTGCTTCTCTCTGTGTGGCTGCTGCGGCTGAAATGTTATTGCAGAAGGAACAGATAGGTGCGAGGGTCTAAACTTAACTTGCTGTAAATCACACACATGTGCACACACACACGTGCACGCACACACACAGGCGACACAATGTGTGTGCTCATGCATGCCTTGACTTAAGCCTTCTGTCAGGCGCTGCTGGCCTCCCACCTGGTTTGTCTCCTCTGTGTACTGTTATACACCAACCCGGTTTTAGCCTTGTAAGACTAAACTTATGATTGAGGCTGGGTGGGAAGCTGTATGCGTGTGTGTGCATGCGTGTGTGTGTGTGTGTCAAAGCAGCAGGAATTGTAATGGGGCAGGAGTGTTGGTAATGGCTGGTCAGCTGGTATGGCGAGTATTCAGGGCGGGGGCAGTGCATTGTCCTCTCATAGCTCCAACAATGCCCCTCTGAGCAGGCCACACATCTACCAGTCACGGGCCTCTCTCTGCCTCTGTCTCTGCTTTTCTTTCTGTCTGCCATATTTATTCAGCCCATAGTGAAGTGCGGAGTGAGATGTGATACGTCGTACTGTCCCTGACCTTTGCCTGAAACGTCAAGGTCAACCTCGGTTTGTATCAGAGTGTGTCACTCATCGTTGCGATGCCAAAGACATCACACTTCACATGTTCATTATCAATTTCATTTATTCATAAATGCCTCGACTGCTGTGTACATTCATCACTGCAGGTTGTTGATATATAATTCATTGTTTACGTCAATGAATTAGTCACATTCATGATACAAAGCTGTTTATTCCCTTCTGATTTAATACACTCCATTCATGTATCTGTTTATTCCTGAACCTTTTTTATTAATTGATTGGTAGACTGATAAAAAATTATTGGATTAATAATCAGTCAGTCATTCAGTGTCAAACATTCTCTGTTTTTAGCATCTCAAAAATAAGAATTTGTTGCTTTTCTCTGGTTTAATCATTCTAAAATTGGTTATGATTGTTAATTATTGGATCATTTGATAATAGAAAATGATCTGCAACTATTAAGACGATTGATTCATCGTTACGATCATTTATCAAGAGGAAAAGGCAAACATTTTTAAGCTTTTTTTAAATGTGAGAATTAGTTTCTCTTCTCTGGTTGAAGTGATTGTAAGTTAAATTCTGCCGTGTGTCGCCCTCAGCTCTAAAAATGTGCATTGGTCATTTTAAAGCTGCAACAATTAGTTGTTTCATAAATTAACAGACATTGGTGAGTGTTCTCTGACATTTTATAGTCCAAACAGCATATCAATTAACTGAGTTTGAAAAAACTGGCAGATTAATTGATAATGGAAATATTTTGTTTGTTCTATTCTAGTCATTAGTGTCTATTTCTTGACATTTTACCAAATGAACAATGATCAAAAGAAACAATCATCACTATAATAATCAATTAAACGAAATGATGGTGGCAGTCTTGATGATAATATCATTTCATCCAAACAAAACAGTAACATCTCATAAACTGTAATATAAATTAGATTTGTTCTTTATATTAAAAGAGAACTTACAGAAAAAGAGAATTTCACATAAAAAGACAGAAAAAAAGAAATATTAATAGAATTACACACGTTTTACATCATTATTAAATAACACCCTTAAGTTTTGGTCAATTAGTTGCACAAAAAGAAACTTGTAGATTTTATCTTGAATTCTGGGAAAATATGATGGTTATCTTTTTCTCTCTCTTAAAGCAACAATAAATCTGTTATTCAGAAATTTAATCAGCAGATCAGATGATAATAAAAAAATAATTTTCCAGCCTTGATTTATTTTATTTGGATGGATCAAGAAAGATTTGTCTAAGGTCTGTTGGTGGTACGATGGATTTTATGTTTCATATGTGATCTGTTTTAATTAGCATTAAGTTGAAATCATATAGTTTCTCACCATTCAGGTTTTCCACCCTGTGACATTATCATTGATGGAAAGACACCCTCTTGTGGAATTTCAGTGTAACTGAAGCTTTTCTGACCGAAACGCCCAGAGCATTGATGCGTGCCAGTGTGTTTTTTTTTTAATGACAAAGAGGAAGTTTGGGAGACATTTAGAGTTGAAATACAAATTGAAGAGACAAAGTGTTCGAGTTCAAGAAATGAGAAAAAACAGTGGGACTGCTGATGAAATCACAGCATAGACTGTCACAGAAAAGAGAGTGAATCAGCCAGAAACTTTACTTTACATCACACTGCTGCTGGAGGTCTTAAGATTAAATTCACACCGTCGGTGAGATTTTATTACCTTCAGCCACCAACAGAGAGCAGCAGCAGAATGCAGACGACACACAGGCAGAGTTTCAGAGTTTCTTACAGGATGTTTAGTTTGCTCTGTGTGAGCAGCACGAGTGAGCTGTGTCTTTGTGAAAACACACACATCTAAGGTGGTTAAATAAGTTTTTGAGAGATACTTTGTTTAAAAAAATATTACTAGCAAACAAAAGTAGCCTTAAAAGTTGTTCAGATGCAAAAAGACGACTTTGGATATAAAAACAAGTTTCTGCTTTGAAGAACTATAAACAGAAACCTACATTAAAACCAGTAATAGAAAATAACTAAGTACATTTACTCAAGTACAAGTTGCAGATTCAGATTGATAGTAGAAAATGTAGTCAATTGGTATGTTGTGATGTATTATTATAAGATAAAATAGAACTTTATCTGTTCATGGGGAAAATTCAAAAGCTACACAGCAGATAAAGTTATGAAAACATTAATGCATCAATAATTATAATCCAATAATACACAATAAAACATCTGAATTGGGCCATTGTGCATATTGATAACTTTATTGTGTCCTTTGATTTAAATAAATCTTCCACCACTTTAAACAGACAGCAGCTGATGATTTGAAATTATATTTTATATCTTGGGACATATTTTTTTTAAATGCTGTAAAACATGTTGTAGTGTTTTCATAGTTTGTTTTCTATTTACAGGTAAAAGTCATGAGATTAAAAAAACTTTAAACCTTCATTTGCTGTAGTTAGTCTCAGGTAATCGACTCAGCTATGACGCTGTGCTTTATGCTACTTTAAGTTTCTATTTTAACTAAATTTATTTGATAAATGTTGTTATTTTTACAGATTATATTTATAGGTCAAGAGTCATTCTGCTTCATATTGAGTAGTACTTTTTCTTTTGATACTGTAGGTATATTTGGCAGGATTTTTTGAGTTTTTGGAGGCTTTTAGTTTCGGACTTTTACTTGTAATGGAGTACATATACACTTTTACTTCAGTAAAGCACCTGATTACTTCTATCAACACTGTTTGTACACATTAAAAATTATATTTTATGGAAAAACTCTGAAGTGATTTCTTAGTTTTACTCTAAAAACAGTCTGTTTTTTTGTTCCATAACCAACATTTTCATCCCTCTGCTATCATTACTTTCTCTTGTTTGTCTCTGTGTGTCTCTGACTCTGTGACGTGAGTCCTGCAGCAGAACATCACCTGCTCACCTGGCTGAGGGGCTCATGCTAATCTAAAGCCGATTAGTCCTCTTATCTACTCAGCGCTGGTTATGTGCTTTGGTCCAACAAAAATACCGTGCAGAGTTGGCCTCTTTACCGTTCCTGCTGACTCTTCACAGCGCCCCTCCCCCTTCTGCTCTAACTAGAGTCACACTTGATTTCATGGCTCCTCATTTTTCATGCCTGGGATTTGCAGAATATGTGGATCTTAGCTCAGATGCATGTTTTGTAGTTGACTTTGACACTATCTTCCAGGTTGATATTTATCAAAATTTGGGCTGAAGGTATCAAAGGATTTGTTTCTAGCATCCTCTGGAGTCAAAGCTCATTCTAGAGGCATAAATACTTACAGCTTGTGGATGAAATCAGTTAAAAAACACACAACTATGAAAAGAGAAAGTTCTACACACAGACCCCACACGCTAATACAAATGCAAACACTGTTTTGTTTGTGAATGCATCTGGTGGGTAATCTCCCAGCTCCAAACACACACTTACGCACAGGCACACACACATTACACACATTACACACACACACACAGTCATGTCCTTGCATTGGACATGTGAAGAGTCATCCCATGTCCATGTGAAAGCAGTAATGCCATAATTGGCCTTATCCTATTGAGTTAATCAGGAACCCAGCGGCACTCACAGCATGCTCGCCTCTTGATCTCAGGCTCTGTGTGACTCAAGGTCGAGACAACTCAACGTCCTCATTTCACTGTCGAAACTCATCTCTAAAAACCTTTATTCAATGTACAATCGGCATTATCTCCTCTTCTACACAGACACACAGGAGCCGGAACAAACAAACAAACAAAAAAAACCATAACAAACTTTACATGGATTTAAATAAAAGATTTAGCTTGGTTACATTATATTTTTTAAAAAAAGTTAAATTTGTTCATCATTTCTACACTATGTACAAAGACAGCAGCCCAGTTATTAGAATATACAGATACTGAATGCACAAGGGAAACGTCAAAGAGGATCTGAGATTACAGTGCAGGGGTCGGGAGCCAAGATTTTAGCTGCCAATTTCAGTCGTCCTCCACAGGTTCGGAGTTGGCCCCGTTTCTCTCCAGGGCTCTCATCCTGGTTCCCATGCCTCACTCTTCGGCCATGTGCTGCAACGTTCATGCATAATTCATTCTGACTCATTCAATTCATAATTTTACTCCATCTCAGGAGCTTATCCAGTCTTCATTGTAGACAAAGATGGACTGGAATATAAAAAGAGCTGAGTGGGGGAGCTTAATTAGTTTCATATGTCTATTTACAGTATGAGCTACAAGCCAAATGACTAAAGACAGGTCAACAAAAATGAAACTTGGGCTGAAAATATCTTCCATCTGCACTTCCATGAGAGGAGAGGTTGCATGGCAACCGTCATCCTTGCCAAACTACCCGACAACAGTACAAAGGAAAAAAAAATATACATATTTAGTTGTGATCGCAAAGCATCTGACAATTATTAATACATATCACATTTACTGACTTATCATTTTGCACTTTTTTGGAAAAGAAAAAACCCAAACCCATGCTGGAGTGTTGAGAACCAAAAACAGGGATTATCTTTAAAAACTTGGCTGTAAAGCAAAGTTTGACCCTGGGATGGATTTGTTTGGTCGGAGGAAACCAAAATGAACAACCATAAAACAACTCATCCTACTCCTCATCTCTCTCTACATGTGGATATACAGTTTATAATTATGTATGCAAGGAGTCCATGTGGGAGGAGTCCGTGTGGAAGGAGTTCATAGCCAAATATGTGTTTGTGTAGGTGGTGTCTACATAATAAATGTTGGTAGAAAAATGTAGTAATCTCACAAATCCCCCTCCTCTCCTCTCCTCTTCATGTGGGAATGGTGTCAGTTTTTGCAGGAGGAGTTAGTTCAGCTCACTGTGGCGACCGCTGCCTCGCCCCCTTCCTCCACCTTGCTGCCTTTCCCCATGGCCTTCATTTTGTCCATGATGTCAGTGAACGTCTCCTTCACTGTCTTCTCCAGGATCCAGCCCTCGCTCTCGCTCTCCGGGTCTTCGGGGTTGGCCAGGGTGGACAGGGAGCTGTTCACGTACTGCAGGCCAATGGTCACTCCAACCTGCAGAGGACAGAAGCACATGTGAAATACACCTGAGTCACTGACACTCAGAAAACTCAGATTTATTTTCTTATGAGCAGTGATGATCGCTGACAGTATTATTAAAAAGTGACAGATACATGTAAAATAAAGACGATTCAGTATGAAAACAAATTTAATAAATTTACTTCTAAATATCTGACTTAAGGAAAACATCATGAAGATTAACTTTAGCTGCATTTCATCATCATTAAAACTGTTTAAAGTTTTGAATTAAAGCGGCAACAGTTATTTGATAATTCAATATAATTCAGTGGAAACTAAATGAGCAACTACTTCAATAACTAATTAATCATTTAAAAAAATTTTCATGCAAAACCACCAAACATGTTATGAGTAAGGCTTCTAAAATATTAATACATAGTGGTAAATTTTATATTTCTAGATGTTAGACATTTGGTCAGAGTAAGAAAGACATTTAATCAATTATAATAGGCATTTGTTACTATTTTCTAAATTTGCAGACCAAGAAATTTATTAAGAAGACAAGAAAATAATCAGCCAATTGATCAGCACTTGAAATAATGTAGTTGCAGGCTTTTTTTAATTGTACTTCAGATATCTTAAAATTCCTTCCCTCAATAACATTTAAGATTGCATTAAGTAGTCAAAAAGAAAATGTACATGGCATAAACAAGCCTGTAAACAAAACAGAGAGTAATAGTAATAGTTGTTTCTGCATGTGTATCTGTCTGTGCATGTTTGTAAGCGTGATGTGCACATGTGAATGTTAATAGTAAATGTGTGGATATGTGTGAGGATGCACATCCTGTTAGGATCATGTATGTTCAGAGGTAATTTAAAACTGTCAATAGTGACTTTAGATGAGATTGTCAGCTCAACTCCAGGAAGTGGGTCTGTCCCTCTCACCCTCCTAGATTAACCCATTACTCCATTTCTGAACCCACTATCTGTGTCAGCGCAGAGACACTTGCATAACCACTCCTGAATCTGGGACTCCTCCAACTCTGCATCTGATCAGCTTCCAGGGTGTCTCCTAAATCCATGTTTTCTTAGTTTAAGGGCTTTTCTGTTGGATGTCTGGAACAGGGGTTTTATCTAAATGCTAACACTGACTTCAAGGAATTTCCAGCACACGTTTTTCAAAACAACAACAACAGCAGATGTTGGCACTAGAGGCTCAGGAGAGAGTTGAAGAGAGGTGAGATGCCATTTGGCTGCTTCAGGATTACCACTTGGGTAGAAAGTAGCAGGTGAGATGCTGGAGGTAAGCTGCACATAGATGCCAAAAGTGGTGCAGAGTAACCTGGCAGCAGGGCAGGAGGAATGATATTAAGGTAAAGAGGATAGACTTGTTTTGGAAGGAGATGCAGTAAGTGTGGAGGCAAAGAGTGCAAGGAAGGTGCCAACTGGGCCACGACTTTGCATGTACACAGGCTATTTACCTCCCTGCTTGCCAAGAGGCCATCTGAAGTCCTCACATGGCTCCTGAACCAACTTTAGTGAACCCCGACTGAATTTAATTGCTGAAGAATTCAAGATTTTACTGAACTGATCCAGTCAAGAACGTACTTTCTTATTGTTGATCATCAACTCAAGGGAGAAAGTTTCCACAGGCTCACTTTAAATCTGAGCTTTAAACGTGCATACACAAGATGATTTTGTGACATCACAACTAGTCTATTGTAATCAAATAAGTAACTTAATTGAAAGTGATAAGAAGCATGTATCTGCTAAAAAGAGACTTTTCAGTAAAGCATCCAGCATGCTCATGTCAAGCAGTTAAAATTTTTGGCTAAAAAATATTTACATCATCATAGATTCTGATCATTTTAAGATTTTTTTTATGAAGTAAGTGAACTTTTTCATTAAAAAACATGCAAATTATCCAAAGCAGAATGGTTATATTTGTCTCATGTGTCTTAAAAAATAAGCTTTGAAAGTCATATGTTAAAATAAAGTGGCCCTGTATCAGACAGTCTCTTCCTCTGCATGGGAACGTTGCATAGACGAGATCAGGGAAGTGTTTTTAAATAGAGTTTGGTAAGTTTATCAGACAACCTGGTACACATTTTCTCTTGTAAAATCATCAAACATTCTTTGGAAGCATCTCTGATCAAATTTAAATTTTAAACTTGCTTTGCTTAAGTTTCGCTTTCAAATGTAGATTGGGCTCATCGTTGCCCCTTGTGGCCACTGGGGGAAAAACAACCACTGTAACTGATAATCAAGTACCAGTTTATATTCTTCCATCCTCTGCCTTCGGGGGTCAGTAACGAGCCCACTACAGCTCAGAATTTACTTCAAAAACTGATATGCATTTATACAAAGTAGAAAACTCTAAAAGTGAAGATGCTCTTGTTGGTTTAGCTAAACCAGGTCTAGTTAACTTGCCCACCTCCATTTAAAAGCAGCAGGGATGAGACAGTCCTGAACAAGGTGAAGTGATGGTGTAAGGACTTCAACTTAACATGATGAAGTGAAAATGATCATATTTGCAAGGGAAGTTTGTGTGTTGGTGTTGATGCATCTCTGGTCCTGACCTCCAGCATAGTGACCAGCACCACCAGGGCTCCGATGGTGTTCATCATGCCTCCATAGTAGGACAGCAGGGCTTCACGGCAGCCGCGCTTCCACACGTTCAGCTCCTCTGTGTAGTGGTCGTAGCTGTAGTGGGCAGAGTTGTTGGTCATCTGGTACTGGATGCAGGGTCTGGGAGAGCTGGGATTACAGCAGCTGAATGGGACTCCATCCATCAGATACTGGCCATCAACGTTGCTCCCAATACGGCTAAGAGGATGAGGCAAAGTGTCATGTTAGTGTCACGTTATGATGGGCTGGGGGTGAGAGTGGTGAGATTAAAGGTCAGGAACTAGCCACACCACATTCGTAGTGTGTGGGGATGCTAAAATTAGCTATGTCAGGTTTCTCTTCTGCTCAGATAAATACAAGGTGTGATGATTGCTGCAGGATAGTTTTTCACTTTTTCAGTCACTGAACACAAACAAATTAAATTAAATTCTGCAAAGAAGCACATGCAGAAGGTTTTTGAGGCCATAGTTGGTGTTGTACTTTACGATATTATGTACTCCAGTAAAACCACATTCCTTCACAATAAAAAATGTTGAACAATCATCTCTTTAACAAAAGCAGTCAAACAAGCACATCAATCGTAGTGCTTCACTGTTGTTGATAGTAGTAGGTTAATGGAAAGACATAATTGGATCACTGAGAGTTGAGGAGGTTAGATATATGGGTCAGATAATCCTTTAGTCAAAACTGCGGACTATACAGGAAATACTGCACAATATTTGCAACTTCTGGCTCATTTTAAAGATCTTAAATAGTCTCATAGCAATTAGAGACATTGATGTATTAATATTTAAGGATACTTAAATGAGATGAAATATTTCCTTGAAAATTTTGTGTTAATAGTGAACTTCAGTGATAACTTTCCTTAGTCTTCACCAATCATCTCACTACATTTCTGTCCAGTATTATTAAAAACATGCATCCAATGTTTATAGTAATTTTTAAATCCAAGCTACAAATTGTTTTATTGGGCAGCGCAGTCCGTGGAGGGTTGCCAGGTCCTCTGCTGATTGGACAGGACACTGATTCTTAAAGGACATGGGCCCTGTAATCCTTGAGATTAAACACTAATTACTGTATGCCCCAACACTCAATAGCATTCTTTTTACCATTGTCCTCACAAAGCTAACCTGTATTTGTTTCCCAAAATCAGTGTGGATAGAGGCAAGTAGTCAAAAAGAGGGCACATATCACTGTGTCTTAAGCCCCTCTGCCTTTTTGACCCCACGTATCTTTTTCTGGACCTAATCACCAAAGTCCCTCCTTCCATCTTTATCCATGAAACTGCCTAGTAACCTCTTCCGCCTTTGCAGCCCCCAATGAAATGCCCCCATTGCAACCTATTGCTGTCACCATTTCTGTGACAGTAATCCATAGTGGACGAAAGTGAATAATACACCTGCACTGACCTACCTTCAAATCCACTTAGAATCTACTTGAGCTCTAATTTGTAAAGACAACTTCTAAAGCACTTTGACACCTTCAGGTTCGGTTATGATGTCTCTCGACTTATGTCAACTAACTGTCACATCACATTAATGATATTTTATATTTAGGTTACAAGCAGTTTTTAACCCTTGTCACTTACTCTTTAACTTCTTTTGCGCTGAAGTCCAGGTAGCGGTTGCTAACCCACTGAATCTCAAACCAATCTCTGTAGTTGTCATTTCCACAGCAGCGAAACTCCATCTGCATCAGGTCCAAGGTCCTCTTCATGTAGCAGCGTCCCGGTGTGTCCGTGTCCTTGTAGAACTTCATGCCGTTCCTCAGCCCTTCGGAGAGGGTGAACTGCAGAGGGATCCTCATCACAAAACACAGCAGGGCCGTCAAGAACAGCAGGGCGTTGAACCCCACGCAGAACATCAAGAACGCCTTCAACATGGGCTTCCACTTTACAAACTTGGTAGGGTCCAGTGAGTCGTAGCAGACTTTACCTCCAAAGGCGTTGATGCCACAGGCTATTAGACCCATAAATATTAGCAGGTTGGGCAAGAAGTGGCTCTCGTTGTTATCCATAAGTTCTGAGCGCTTTCGCAGCTCAATCTTAAAGAACAAGCCCATGCTGAAGACCAGCACGCCTGCCAATACAGCAAACCAATACATGAACCAGACTGTCTGGGCGAGCTTCACTCGCTTTTTCAGATCAAACTTGACCAACATTAAAGCCATAGTTCAACCTGTGATGTGTCCTTGCCTGTGAGGAAGAGAGTCAAATTGTGATCTAAAACTGCAGGAGCTCTAAGATTTACAGATAGCTCCTTAGTTCAGCTAAAAACGCTCCAACCTGCAGTTCCTGTCTCCTCTCTTTGCTATCAAGGTCTCCTCTGGCTGGTCCAACAGCACATCAGAGACAGCTCAGCCTGTAATCCATCTCACAGCAAAAAGAGCAGAGATGAAGAACCCAGGAGGACCCGAAAGCAGCACAGAAGTGTTATTTCTTCAAGGTCATGGCCTCTCCCATCTTGCTAAAAACTGAAACTTTCATAAGAGTTTATTCCCTCAAACTTTTACCAGTTTTCCCTCCTTAGCACACAGGTGAGGCTAATCGTGGCGTTCCGTTCTCCTGGAGAGGTGGAGGATTGCCGAGGAGCCACATGATTAAACTCAAAGTTGCACTACGTCATGCTAAGTCCCTGTAAGCAGCCTGATCCAATTTGCAGAAATCCCTCCACACAAGATGAGCCTGATCGTAAGCTGCTGCCAGAGGCCATAATTGGTTTGAGCGTTCACGTGGTCATGGTCGCCTTGATCGAACACACCAGGAGCTGTAATGGTATCAGCTAGAGGCTGACAAAGACCATGGACATGAAAATGGAGCTAATAATGAAGCAAACCCATTCACAGGTAGGGGTCTACAAGTTCAACTAACAGGATGTCCTCACACTGGAGCAATTAGGCTCTCCTACTCAGATCCCAGGAACCCATTCACAGAAACAAAATGGCTTTCAGACTTTCAAATCAACCCTTTTATTATGACCGAACGTGTGATATATGCATCTATAACAGCACAGGAAGCCCAAACCTGAGACAAGTTGGACTGATAAAACACATGGTCACACATCAGTATTTATGGACATTAGATAGATAGAAAACTTGATCTTGCAAGCTATGTTCCTTATTATTTTACTATGTTATTGTCACTTACAATCTTGGCACTTAGAACAAACACTAAATGGCACAAACATAAGCCAAATACTTAAGCTGACCAAAGTCATGTCTTTCCCTGAATGGCTTCTAATCTGACCCCTTTGAACTCCACTGTCAAGAAAGTCTTACTTGAAAAATCTAAGGTGAACAGTTGCTGTTTCTGCTCAGTGCAGTTAAATGTATCAAAAGCGCGGCTTCATTGTGCCTCTTTCATAACATCTTTCATCCAGTTTTAATATTTATGTTACTGTGTGGCCTCATCTTTTCTTGAAATCATACAATAGTCTGGCTTTTTTGTGTCTCAATTTGTGTTTCTTTTGTCACATTTTAGGCATGAAAGTGTTCATTTTGATTTAATTGCTTAAAAAACATCCCTAATATTAAGATGCCAGTAACCTAAAAGTGATGCTTTTGCTTAAAGTCTTTCTTTTAAGTTTTGATTGTGTTTTAATTTTGATTGTATAGTTTTAAGTGTCAATAAATATAGTTGCTTCTATGACAACACATTTTTAATTACAACTGCTGCATTATTTTATTATACACCAATCTACATTTATGTGTGCCAATAACAGTTATAACTGTTGGCAAATGCATTTATTAATATTAATGCTTGTTTACAACATAATAGTTTATTGTGAACCATTTATGAAATGTTTGTATACTGTTTAATATTAAATAAGGAGAGAGATGTGTTTTCAAGTTAACCTACATTGTTTCTCTTGTAGGTTAATTTGTGCTGTGGATATAAAAGTCTGACACATGAAAACAACCACACACTGTTGTTACTTGTTCAATAAAGATTAACTAAGTGAGTGAGTGAATACAGTGTGCATGTGTATCTACTGCACTTGTCAAAAAGATTAATTAGGTGTGCAAGAGATTTTTTGATGTCTTGGAAGTGAAAGTGTGTAAATAAAATAAAACATAAAAAGAGGTTCCTGTTCTTCAGGAAGAGGACTCTTTATTTGCATCTCATTTAAGTGACAGATATTTTGTATTTTCAGTTTTACAGAGTAGATTTAGTTGCATTGTGTAAAATCAGAGGACTACAGAAAACTGTATAAGTGCCACTTACAATAAGGGGTTGCCAGCAGCATTAAGGCAAATAATTTTCTATGGGATCTTTAATTGGCCTTATGCATTCAAATCTTGATTTTGTACCACTGTAGTGATTTAAAGCTTTTTATTTGAATGTTAATCCTCTTAATGATACAGCAGATTCATTATATAATACAAAACTTTTCATTCAAATGCTTGATTAATACGATAATTTAGCAAATGCAGGTTTTAAAAATTTTAAATTTAGGGGTCCCAGTTGGTTGTCCTGTCTGCCTCTTGGATAATAGTCCAATTAGGGGAAGGGGTTCCTGAAGCGAGCCAGTTGAAGTCATCCACTTGGCTCCAGTTGTTTCTGTCCCGGTCTAGGCCGGACACAGTGAAGTCCTCCTCCAGCGTGGGATACGACCAGGAGAATGGAGCAAAGCTAACTCCACGACAGTCCTCCACGATGGCTCGGCTGGTGACGTGCAGATACACCTGTGTGTCGGTGGTGTTGTGGGTCCGCAGCTGCTGACATGGGAAGGCTAGAGTACTGTTTCTACACTGATCAATAAACACTGAACTAGACACGGGCCCACAAAGGATCTCACAGTTGTCGATATGTGTCAGGTGCAAGGTGCTGGGGGAACCAAATAGACGGACCTTGCAGTTAGTCAGGTGAGTCAACAGCACGTCACGTTTCTGGATCTCCTCGGCTGTCTTGGTCAGATGCACATTGTCCATGTTGGAGAAGCCACACTGCTCAGAGGCTGCAGCTCCATCCACCGAGGAGCTACCAGGGTCAGCAGGTGTGCCACTATCAGGGGAGGGTGTGTCTGACGTGCTGGCAGAAACTTTATTATCTGCTGCTTTAGGGCGAGCTCGAAAGGCAAACTTCTTCTTGGGCAGACCCTCCTCTCTGGTGGCAGCAAGGGAGGCTTGGAGTTTCTGGAGAGCCGCCTGGGCTTGTCTTAACTCGTACTGCGTTAAAAACAAAACGCTGTCATTGAGAAATTTTTGTAGCTGTAGCGTTTTGGCCGTCGCCTCCTCAAGTGTTTGAGAAACCACAGCCCGGTCAGCTCCGGGGCAGCTGGACAGCATCTCCTCGATGGACGCCCGCTCTGTGTTGAAAGTGCTGAAGAAATAGTCGCCCTTTTCTTCCGCCACAGTCTGGCTCTCTTTAGCTTCCTTCCTCCGCTCGGCGTCCTCTATCCTCGTCTGATGCCGCCTCTGTATTCGTTCTTGTATCTTGGCGGCACCGCTTTCTTGGCTAACTTCAACCGCTGCCTCCATATTGCTACACCCTGTTGTTGCGGAAGTGATAGCGTCAAACTTTCTTCTTCGTGGTTATGCTAAGTCAAAAGTGCATACGACCGCCACCTACTGTGTGTCCCTTTTCCTCCCAGGATGGCGAAGTCAAGTCACCCCTGTAATCTGACTCTGATTGGCTAATACTGGCTGCTTTCGTTAATTGGGTTGGTTATGTTAAAGTATGAGGGGTGATTGGTTGGAATGCTGGGTAAGAATATCACGGTCAGCCAATCAGAGGCAGAGAAGGGCGGGTCGTGCCTTCTCCGTCCAAGTTAAAAATATTGCCCACTGTATGTAAAGGTTTTTGGCAGTTAATCATGTAGACAGTGATTTTATATTAACAAATCGGTAAAGATCGAATAAAAAATACATACCGAATAAAGTTTTTTTAACCGACCTTCAGCTGACCAACGGGTAATGTTTAATCAAAATGTATCTAATATCTAATATTTGTTTGGGTGCTTTTGCAAATTTAAACAGAATTTCTTTTTGAACAAGAGTTTACTATGCATTTGTCTTACATGCATTGCTAACTCTCTGTTTTGTATCAATAAGACCACATTTGAACGGTGCTATATATTTTTTATTACAAATATGTTATAATAAAATAACCAATTTTGGATTGGAATATTTTAAATAATGGAAAATGTCCTGCTTAATGGGGGCAAATTTAGAAGCAGATCACGTGTATTAATGCAAAGCCAGACACTGGAATATTTACAGGCGTGTGAGTAATACAAATTAAATAAAATTTATTGATATTTTCTTTTGGATCTAAATATTTTTAGAGTGCAGAAGCCAGATAGATAGTTAGCCAGTTATATTTTAGTTTTCAAATAAACAGGTAAAGACAGGATGAGTGGGTATATTTAATATTTCAGAATATCTTCTACTTATAATTTGTATAAGTCTAATACATACAAGAAGTATTAGTTTCAGTGTAATTAATAACAAAATTAATAAAACCTAGCTTGTGTTATATGTTGTTGGGTGTGTTTTCTGGATCTTTAGTGTGTTGGAAAATTTATATTATTATCAAATCAAACAATTTTCTATCACTGAGAGCAAATTCACATATTCATGTACACTCAGTAACCACTAAAAGCTATATCTTAAATAGTTTGTGATGATATATCTCATAGAAGCTATGAAAAAAATTAGAATTCAAAATTGAAATAAAAAATGGAAGTTAAGCACCAATTTTTTTATCTGAAACTTTTTGTTGTTGTCTGAGTTAAAAAAATTGTGGATTAGTAGGCCTTGGTAACTAGCTATCACTTTTCATACACAGTAACGATGGTCATATACCTGAGTTACGTCAAGGTGTGGCAAACAAATAAGAGGCCCGCCCTCTACCGTTGGGAATGATTAAATCTAATAACATTTATCTGCAATTCATGAGGGCAGTGAAGCATACAATTACAAGTCATACTAATTTAAAAAAGTGTATTTATTGACTACTTGTCGTTATTTGTGTAGGCCCTATTTTCTATTCAAATTTAGACGGTCGTATGCTACAGTTGTGGACTGATGATTTGGGTTGCCTTGTTCTGTGCACTACCCCAACAACCCGTGCGGTGATGGCGAGGAAACCCCGTTGACAAGGCACTGCTTTTTCATGACGGTGAGTTTCCCTTTGAGTGTATTATAATTTTGTGATAAAAATTTCAAGGAAAAAACACACACAACCTCCTTCCTCCCTTCCTTCAGGGAGGGAAGAGAGTTTGAGCGGAGAGAAAAATCTATCCGAGACAGAACAGGGACAGTGAGAAAAAATATATGAGTGGGAGAGGGAGAAGGAGGAGGAGGAGAAGGAGGGGGGAGCAAATTAAAAGTTGCCAAATGGAGATATTGGGTTTCAAGAGGAGTGAGACAGGAGTAAAGGGTTTGCCTCTTTGAGTCGTCTTTATGTTTTGCTAATCGGGATTAATATGTATGGCTCGACACGGTTTCGTCCCGCAGCTTTTTCGACGATTTCTAGCCGACGTTTTCAAAACAAGGCGTCGTCGACACCGCGGCTAGCTAACCAGAACAGGCCGATGTTATCGCTAAAATGTCGCGGTGCGTTCAGGTCCGGAGAGCTGGTCGAGGAGAAGACGGGCTGGTACAAAAATCTCCCCCCGATTGAAACGCGTCGGTTCGACATATAGAGACAAATGTGACGTTTTTTCATGCTGGCAGATGAGCCACATTGAGGACAAATGAAAGCCTCCCCAACAGAGAAAGAAAGATCACGTCAGCAGCGAGCAGCCACCAGCCACCGGCTGAACGACGGGCGTTTTTGTGCTGCTTGAATGCGATTATCATTCTGTCGATTCAGTCTATTTTTGGAAATAAAACTTGCAAGCTGTACATTAGCTGGCTTACTAAAAAAAAAGCACCCCATCGGCGACCACATACTGTGTTCACCAGTGGCAGGACTACAGCAGGGACTAGCTTGGTTTGCGTCGAAGCATGCATGCTAGGGCGGATTTCTGCAGCTGAATTTTAGCTCTAAATTACCTAAAATCTTCAAAATTTAAAGAAAAGATGACTTAATCGTGAAACTCCTAACCATAATCGGCGATGTATTTGCAAATCCAGCGCTTTTATGCGATCGAAAATACTTGTTTTTGTCAACAAAGGCGCTTGAGCTCTGTCTTGTTCGTTTTTTTTTAATTCAAGTTAGCTCATGTTGGATTTTACTGCATTAACAAATGCTTAAATGGTGACATCAACTTGTACACCTTTGAGTCCACAGCTGTGTTTTTGATTGTTTTAGTGTATTTTTTAAAAAAAGATTAGTGACATTTATATATATATTTTCTACAATTTCCATGAAAACAGTTCACATTTTGGAGCTTTAAGTGCAATTAAAAAGTAACTGTGTTAATTGTTTTGTTTTCGTTTTTTTTTTGTTTAAAAAGGTTAACTTTGCGTCCCTATATATTTTTTTGTCACATCGTGATACTTTAAAAGGACAAAGGAGCCTTAATTACTGTGGTAATCTGCTCTTCTGACGAGAAAATGTTGCTCGTGCGATGTGGAAATCAATAAAATACTCGATATTCTGATAAATAACTTGTCTTAGCAGGTCTTTTGGTATGTGTTAGTGACAGTACAGTCAGGTCAAACACCGTATTTTGTATTGCAACGCTGCCGTTCTTTGTTCTCCTTGAACCAAAGATGGAGGCTGAACGTGTCTCAGTTGTAAAGACAGCTTATGTCATGGTAACAGCCATTTTGTTGCATTGCAGCTGTAACATTTTGCACAGTCTCACAGACGCATCCTGCATTTCTCCACCACTTCAACACTGCAAACAGCTTAATATCTGAACATCAATTTGATCAAGTGCTGAATTAGTGACAAAAGGAAATTTAGATTGTCTGTCACACAGTCTCACCATGTGCTCCCCACTGCTTAAATACAACAATTACATTAAAAGAGACTAAATTACCTTATAAATATAAACACTAAACCCATGATTCAGCCTCTTATACTTGCTCTGTTCCCCCTTTTTTATGTTACACCAACTTAGCTGCATACTTTTTGCTGGCTGACACATAAAGCCCACACATCTTCCATGTAGAAAGTCAAACTATTCAAGGTATAAATAGAGAAGGGTGGAGTTATTTATGCTCATAGGCCCCTTTGCACTCTGTGCAGACTTAAGACAACCAACACTGGACAGCAGAGGGGGGGTGATAGGTGGGAGCTGGTGTGTCAGAGACAAACATCTGTTTGTGTGGATGAAGGCCATCCAAGTCTTAACTTACATGCAGATCTCCCATTAGCACTGTCCCCCTCTTCCTCTTCACCCACATCCACTCACCCATCTCTTTTCTATCTCACCTACCTCACTTGCCAACACTCCCACACCCTGCATCTCACACTGAGCATTTTGTATTTGTATTAAATGCAGTTTCTCACCCTGCAGCCCCGAAAACAAAGGCTGTTGAATGACTGAATCCATGCTTCCTGCTGGAAATCTGTGAGTGAGATATTCTTACTACCAACATGATAATAATAAATATGCTCAGCCTTAACAGCTCACACACTACAATACACCAAAAACAAGTGATCACTTGAGGTTCAGTGTCATGAATAACAACAACATCAACCACTGGTTCAAATGATCATAAGTCAAATGTGCCTTATGCGATCCCTCCATTAACTTTCAGGTGTCATGGATGATGAGGACGATCGCCGTCTTCTGGATATTTTAGGGTAAAAAACTCTTAATAAAACCGGCATTATGAATTATTATCACTTTATGAATTAATGATGTCTGTATTCCCCATGCAATTCACAATGTACCTACACATTTTTACATGTCACAAGGTTTTGCTTAAAAAGTTAGACGATATTACCAAAGTTTTATTTTGAAATCAAATCAACAAGTATTTGCAAACTTATTTTTCCTGTTGTGTTAAATTAGGGAAGTTTATAATCTTATGGCCCATTCACAAGAGATTTACTGTAAAGCGTTTTTATTATTCTACTCTTTACAAGTTAAGTAACTTTAAACAGCATATATTAGACAAAAAATATAATATTCAACCTGTATTAAGTTGTTTTTATGCATCTAAAAACTCTTTTGTACTTGTTTCAGAGATGTGGATGCATTAAACGATTATCTCCATGGCAACAACAGCAAGTCTGTGAGTGACTCTTTCAAAAATGTTCACACTCATTCCTGAAAACATTTGTCTGAGTATTAAAACTGACTTTACTTATTCTCTGTTAAACTCTAATCTATTTTGTATCTGCAGATTGAGGAAGATGATGTAACAAATGCAGCTTATGGGTCTGATGGATCCTTCTTTGCTAGTGACACGGTGAGTGCACCTGGGATTATCCTGATCCAACAAAAGATTAACGGAGACCATTTTCTCAGGCTTTTAGTGGGATTTGAGTAGTTAATGCCATTCTTACGATTTGCTATCTATCGAGATGATCTACTCAATTCTCTGAAGAGCTGAGGAACGTTGTTAGTGAACTAATACCTCAAAATGTGAGCCCAGTTTGTGTGTAATGCACTGTTGGATGTTTTCCTGTGAGAAGACAATAAAGATAAACCATGTGAGAAAAACTATAAAAGTCTTATGGCAAAGTTCCCTTTTTTACCAGGTGCTAAAAGCAGCACAGGTGTATTCAGGTCACATGCAAACATGTTTCTACTTCCTGCTCATTTTCTCTAAATGCTCTGTGTAGGCTGGCTCCAACACTGGCCTCAAGGATGGTTCCTCTTCAATGGGTGAATTTGGTGACGATGCGGCAGGGGCGGGCCTCCAGCTCTCCAGCAGCCTTTCCTTTATCGAGGATGAACTGGGGCCGGAGACCTCCCCTGGAGGGGTCGATCTCGGGGGAGAAGACCAGCCCTTCGATATCTTACAGAAGTCTCTCATGGAGGCCGATATCACGGAGCAGACGTTGGCCCAGGAGGCCTTGCTGGACTCCCAGTCGGCTCCCACTCTAGTTCAGGCTCCTGTCCCATTCCCCTCCCAGCTGGTTTCTGGGTGTTATGGAGGGGGGGTGGGTGTGGTAACCACGGCGACAGCTGCGTTTCCCGCAGGCCAGTTTCTGCAAGGGGTATCCCAGCTGCCTAATGGCTCCGCCCAGCACATCCAGGTGTTGAGCTCGTTCGGGGCCAGTGGTGGCGTGATGACTCTGAGCAGCCTGGAGAGATCTCCTCAGATTGTGCTGAGGCCAGGGACGCCTGTTTCTGCAGCAGGGACCTCAACAGAGGGGCAGGTGTTTGCCCCTACCCAAGGGCAGGTAGGCCATGTTGGTTTACCTTTCAAAAACATCCCCCTTCAAAACATCATCATCCAGAGAGGCCCAGGAGGGACCCAGGCTCTCGTTAGACCCATCCAGCCTAAACCCCTCCAGGCCGGGGCTCAGACTGTGTACAGCCTCGGTCTTCAGCCCACTCCCACCTCGATGGCCAGTGTAGTCAACGCTAACACCGCGACTCCCGGAGGACAGTTCACAGCAAACGGCTCCATAGTAGTGCAGCCGCCGCTGGAGCAGCAACAAGCGCAGGCCCAGACAAATTTACCACCGGGGCAGTTCTTGCTGCCCAGCTCTTTGGCGCTCACTCCAGCCAGCAACCTCCACAACGGCCCCACTGACCCCAACTCAAATACTCTAATCACAAGTCAGAATGCGGTACAGATTGTTGCGGGGCAGAACTTCAGTGCACCACAAGGGGGCCAGCTAATTTTGAATCAGGGAGTGGTCGGTGGGAGTCAGGTGGGAGGGGCTGTATCTCAAACATGGACAGGTGTTTCTTGTGCAAGCTCCGCCCCTGTTCAGACGTCGGCCGCTCCCGGGCGGCTGACTCTGGTCGGCTCTGCGACGGCGGGGATCGCAGGTCAGGGTCAAGTGACGGCGAGCCCTGTTCAGCGCCTTCTAGTGACTCAGACTCAGAATTGCACTTCTCTGTCCCCTTTATCTGGTACTGTGACACAGGAACAGCAAGACTACAGACAGGTATGATGACAAATTACAGATTATAATTGTTTTTGGATTTCTTTTCTGAAAAGTGCTATCCGATTAAAACTTGTGTTTCAATTTTCAGAATTCTTCATCGCCTGCCCTGAAACAGGACAGACTGGCGCAGCTCAGCATACAAGGTAAAAAAGGCAAATTAATTTTTTCACCAAATATTTTTATCATTGTTTTCTTTAACCTAATGAGGTTGGTTTGTTTTCTTATCTTCTGTCTCTCATCTATGACCACAACAACTCAAGATTCAACGCTAAACTCTCAGGTAAAAAACTCGGCTTGTTCTTGATTGGTTTTCCACTCGTGTCTTTTTATAGTTAGGATGAATAATGCTTCAACAAAAAGATGAAATCTAAAGTATTTTGACATTTTTGTATGTGTACTTTCTCCTCATAGGCCACTGCACAGAAGAGACCCGCCCTTCCACCACTTACAAAAGGAGGAATGTGAGTATATGTGACTGCATTATTTTGATTTTCTCTTTCATTTTTCCGTTTGTTTTGTATCTTTTGGTGCTTTTCATTCAGTCATTAATGAATTGTCTCCTTTTTTTCATCATCTCTTCAGGGTTTTACAGCAGTTGAGAAAAGACCATGCTGGAGTTCAGACGCCAGATAGACGACAGTTCACTTCAATTGACGATGCACTGCAAAGACTCCTCCCTTACCACGTGTTTCAGGGGGCTCCACCCAGCCAGGACGAGTTCTCACAGGGTACGCCTTGAATTTATCAGCCTTACTCTAAATCTGGAAACTGCAGCTCCATGTATATGTCTGTGTAAACAGAGTTGTGTGTGGTTTTGTCCGCAGTTGATGAAGAATTTGAGGTAGTTGCCACTCAGGTGCTGAAGAGGACCCAGGCTATGGTGAACAAATACAGACGGCTCCTAATGGTTGAAGCAGAGGTAGGCACACACACACAGCAGCGGCGGCAGGTTGTGTTCATACATGTGCTTCGTGTTATGACATGCACAGGCCCTGACAGGCTGCCTCTCCCTTCCCTGCAGCGTTCCAGCCCTTCATCAGAAATGGTGATGATCGACAGGACCTTCAACCAAGAGGAGCGCAGCAACCTGACACAAGACAAACGCATGGTTATGGTGGATCCAGGTAAGAAAAAAAACAATTACAAATAGTTAAGCACAACATATTGTTGCACAAAAGGTTTTATTACACTCTTCCTCTCTTTCACATCTGTCTTATAGACAGTTTCTTGGAAGACTTCTGCTGTGGGATGAAATCCAAACTATTCCAAGCTCCTCCTCCATCTCAGTCATCGACCAGCTGTAGTTGGAATCAGTCAGACAGAGGCTCTACGGAGCCGCCATATAGGACAGACTTCCAGCCCGAGTATGGAGACCCTGGAGGGGGCGGGGCTGTAGGTACAGATGCTGCAGACAAACTCCACCCTCCACACTTAGAAAACAAGAGTGTCCTGGAACTGAAGAGATCCCAGCAACACTACGGGCCCCGGAGCGCCGGCAGCAACAGCCTCCCTGCTGCCAACAGTTATCCACAAGGTAACCTCTCACCATTTGCAGCAACGTCGGGAGGACAGACGCACTACCAGGTGTCTCCACACCTGTCCTCTCACCCAGTCCAGCCCCCGTGCCCTCCGCAGCTCACCTCACCCCCTCACCCCGACACAGATTCTGCTCTAGAGGCTGCAGTCAACAGCATCTTGGAATGTTAAGACTGACGCTCCCTTTCATCCCCGATATATTGTTCCAACTTTTTGAGTGTGTATATGAGTGTGTGTGTGTGTGTGTGTGTGTGTGTGTGTTAAGTTTTTTTTCGTCGGTTACAATCTCCTTTTGTAATGTTTCTTGTATTCCCGCCCACAATCCTGTGTGAAGAGAGGTCAACTCTTCTTTCAGGTCTGTTATCTTTGTGATAACACGTCCGGCCACGTATCCTGTATTTTTCTCTTAATTATTTGGGTTTTTGAGGACAGGACGTAGGAGTCAGAGACTCCATCAAGGTGCTGGATGAACGCAGGCACCCAATTACCTATAAAGATCCGGGAAAGTGTGCAATGCAATGGACTAACAGATGGAAAATGTCGTTTTGTTTATTTTTAACCTTATTTTGAAGGGGAAGGGTCCGCGACTTCAGTAGCTTGAATATAAGAGTGTCCCTCTCTTCGCACACACACACACGCACTTACACACATGAATATTTTGTGCCAGTTGATCCCCCCCCCCCACTACCTATGCTGAAAAACAGGGATGAGGAGGAGGGGTAAAGTGACGACTCTGTGCCTAATTCTAGGTTTTTATTTGAAGTGTTTACATGAAGAAGCTCTGTTCAAAAATACCCATTAACTTGATTCCTTCTTGCATTACAATCGTACACAGTGCACACACACACACACACACACACACACGCACACACGCTTTAGTACAAAGGTAGATTCATGGTTCAGAGGTGTAGGTATCTTTTAAGGTAAGTTCAGAGACATTCTCACGGACAAATTGCACTAAACACACTGTTGCTTATGTCAGGAACTATGTGAATATGATGCTCTTGTTGATATACAGCGTATGCTAGGCTAAACACAAATGTGAACGTTAGAAACTGAACCAAAATCTATCCGCCTGCTTTCAGCTGCCTGCCTGCAACAAGGATAACCTCTTTAACCACACTAGAAACCAGTCAGACTAGTCACATAGACATATATTGTAGTGTTGCTGTACTCAGCAAAGCTTTTTATTTTCTTCTTCTTCTTGTGCTTAAGTCACATTTTCTTTGGCATTTTTTCTTTTGTACCTTAAAGGTATGTAAGCCCCGGCACAGACACAGGACAAATCTCGATGTCAACCACTTTTTTTTTTATCATTTCACAGTGTGTTTGTGTCAGGGGAGATCAGTCCTCAGATTGAGGAAGATGTGTTACGATATGTTTATCTTTTTTATTTAGATTTCTTTTTCCTCATTTTTAGAAATGACATTTAAAAAGAAGATGACTGTATGTTTTTTTTTGTTTGTTTGTTGTGATGTGCTCCCCGGCTCTGTGAACACGACAGTATCGTCATTCGTTAAAATGACTCTGTTGGGTCATTGATTGTACGTATATTTGTCTGCCTTCTGCATACAGTCTAATGATATATTGATCATATCTTTCTATGCTTTACTACCTTGACACGTCTATCGGTGTGTGTTGATCTGCCTACACACACACACACACACACACACACACAAACACACACACACACACACTCTGGTCTATGCCTGTGTTTTCATGTAGTTTGGTTGTTTGACTGCTACACTCGTCTTTTTTTCCCCTGAAGTGTTTGCTTGGTCCCCTGGTGTTTCTTTTCGAGCACTTCTCGCATCTCCTCTCTTTTCTCTCTCAGCAGCACAACCAAAATTCAGAATAGGAGAGAGTGTGGTCTTGTCCAGAATCACTGTCAGATCTGTTTGTCTTTGTGCTGGTGACAGCAGCTCTGTGGCTGTTTTAATAAAAAGCTGTGGTGTTTCCCTCTGAAGCTTCGCCCCCTAAAATGACTTGAGCTCCCACTGTGTTCCAGTTCTGCTGAGTTTTCACTTAGTTTCGAGAGCTAAAACTTTGCTTACTGTGACATTTAAATATGATGAAGAATTTATCCTTACTATCGGCTTTGTATTTATGTTTTATGACGACATTTCTGCAAACAAATCTACAGAAATCTGCACTAAAGTTTCTGCCAAACCCAACACAGGACCAAAGCTTAGGTTAAATGCTCTTGGACTTGATTCTGGATGGCGTCACCTTTCTCCTATAAATGTCTCTGTGAAAAAAAAAAATGCTTGCCAATAGGTTACAGAAGCAGACTGAAGGCCTTTTGTGAGAGGTTATCAGTTTTTCTTTTTGAGTGCCAGTGGCCCTCGCAGCCTGCCTGTATCTCTGCCTATAGACCTCTTGTATCAGCCAGTGCACACTGATGAAACTGGGCTCTCTGCTTTAAAAGCAAATCTCTGATGACATGTAAGCGTCTTGTGAGATTTGTTATTTGCTCCTTCAAGCAGTTGCTGCAAGACTTTGTGCCTCTACAGCACTTATATCCACAAAAAAGTTAGTTTTTAGACTTGCACAAAGTAGGGACTTGTCCAGTGTTGGTGAAACATTTGTGTTATCTTGATGCATATCAGTGTCAGAGGGCCTGGTAGGAACATACTGTGCTTTTTTTCCTCTCTTGTTTTCAGTGCAGAGATGTTTTTTCTGCTTCCATTTTCACTGTTATTTTGTCTCACTTGATTTGTATAGTTTGTTGTTTTGTACAAAATGAAAAGTGAAACACAAAATATTTATAATTTTTGTATGAAGAAAAATGAATGTTAAACAAACAAACGAGAAAAACGTGAGAAAATGGAAATTATTTTTTATTGTGTTGGCTAAGAAGTGGCGTCAGGAAAAAAAAATGTTACAAAAATACTGTCATTTCTTCATTTGTAGCAAATGTGTGTTCACTACAGCAGCAAGGAGAATCAATAAATTCATTTTTAATACAATAACAAACTGGTCCAGTCCAGCTGAGATCCTCCTTCAGTGTCCCTCCATTACTATTCTGCGAGTGTTCGCAAACTGGCACCGACGAACTAAGCATGCATAATAACATCATGTGACGGGGGAAGCATTTGCAAAAGAAAAACAGATTTGTAACCCTCTGCTAAACAGATACCATCTCTTCACGGATACTCATGTCAGGACATTTTGTATTTCATGTTTCTCTACATCTGGGCTGCCAGAGTAAGATTTTTATCAAGTTAAAAAATCTGTTGTGTCCCTTTAATCCTCTCATGGACCCCAGCACCAGTGCCTCTGCACAAAGGAGCAAAGAAAACTCTGCATAGCAAACATTTGACTGGCAAGCCAATTGGCTTTTCTGTAACACAACACAACAGTGACACCTAGTGGAACCTCTGGGACACACAGTGGGACTGATATACCAGATCTCTGATGACCAAAAATCCTATTAAAAAGGAGTTTTAACTTACATTTTGAACATATTTCCCTTCTCAAATACGATAAATAAATAATTTGTATTAAATAAGATTCTTTCTACAAGCCACAGTGACTGAAGGCCCCTGTGCAGGAAGATAGTCAAGGTAAAAACTACTGTTGTCCGATTCAATATTCTTCCAGTTGTTTAAGGAGTTGTTCAAATTTTTGGGATAATACAGTACTCACTTTCATGCAAAGAGTTAAATGATATATATACCATCCTCTCATCTATCTGTTCATTAAAAACGAAGCAACATCCAGCAGCTGTTTGACAGATGCTTTTCTCGTCTTGCACCACAACAAATAAGCATATTTTCCACTTCAGTTTTTTCAAGAACAAACCACAACAATCCTCTAGAAGAAAGCTGCATGAAACCAGTTTCTCAGTGAGAAATCCTTTGATCAGGTTTGGGTCTGGATCAATCATTCGTTCGTACCAAAGAAGCTGTGCAAACGTCTTTTCTTGACCTTAGTGGTGCTTCCTCCAGCGATCGAGCTCTGCAACAAACAGCAAAAAACAACCACAAACAGGCTCAGTTATCTCCAAATGTATGTAGCCCATCACATAAAGCAACACTGACATGAATCCACACACTTACGTACTTATGTGATGGTAACCCCACATGTAGCTCAGCACACAGTATCCTGCCAACAACATGCCAACTCCACCTACACCCCCTTTCTTCACATCAATATACCTTCTGTAATACCACTGCCAACCTGAAGGAAGCACAGGAGAAACATACACGTCAAACTTTAGCAAAAGACTTAAAAATTCATTTCCCAGAAATGGTGAAGTCTCTGAAAGCGTACAGCCACCAATAAAAACACAAACAGCAGGTCTGCTGGAGTGTTTTGTGAGTACCGTAATTTCCAGACTATAAGCCGCTACTTTTTTCACACGCTTTGACCCCTGCGGCTTAAACAATGATGCGGCTAATTTATGGCTTTTTACGGGCTAAAGAGCTTCATGGCACCAATACACTCAGC
>JAQMCX010000033.1:4020063-4037480 GCA_029814765.1 Acanthurus leucopareius
CTGCGGCTTATAGACAAGTGCGGCCTATATATGTACAAAATCTGTTTTCTTTTTAAATTTAGTGGGTGTGGCTTATACTCAGGTGCGCTCAGTAGTCCGAAAATTACGGTAATACATAAAAGTGTGTTTTGTGTGAGATGCTTGTTGAACTTCACCTCTCTGCACCATCTCCACTACATCTCTTGGACGGCTGGGAGTTCTGCAGACGAGCCACTCAGGTAACTCCCTCAGTCTCACCTGTGCCAGACTCTGTTGTGTCGGAGCACCTGTAGTTCATAAAGAATCAATGCATGGATTCAGATCAATACAGATCAGTTTTCACTGAAGCTGGGTGTTTTAAATTTTTCTTCTGATACCAATACTTCACTTTGAGAAATACAAACAAAGCCCTTTACAATATTTCACTAAAAAAGCATTTAAATCAGGAGCTGAAATCAAAGAATCAAGCTTTCAGAACTACTTTTGGAGGCGTTTCAGTGTGTACCAAAATAAATATTACGGTTTCGAAACCCGACTCTGTTTTTAACTTTCAGAAACTAACCTTGACTTCCTTTATCAGCTGTGTTTTGTTTCTTGACCTCAAGCTCAAGCGACTTCTCCATCCTCAACCCATCATCAGCTCTGGGTGTCTGCACGCTCGGCGGTGGTGCAAGAAGGAAACGCTGGTGGCTGGAAAAATGGTTAAGTGATGTCGATATTGCGGGGAGTTTTGTCATGTGACTGCCGACCTGCAGCCCCTCGTTCGTGCTGATTGGCTGCTGAAGGGACTCGGCTTGGCTCACCTGAGACGACAGCTGACCGGGACGGAGGGGGGTCGTTGGGATTAATTCAGGCTGAGGGGAACCATCATGTTGTAAAGAGATCAAAGATGCTTTTTTGGACTTTGAGCTTTTCCTCTTAACAGATTGTGGCTCTGTGTTTTGTGCACTGGTGCTCGGCAGCTGGTCTGACAAGGTTTTGGTCGTCAATAAGCGGCTATCTATATTTTCTTGATTCTCAGTCGGAAGTGGAACCAGACTGAGACTTGAACCAGGTCTGAATTTGCTTCTTAGATCATCTGTAGTTCCAATCTGGCTCAGGATGCTCGGCCTGCTGGACTGGCGGGTGATTTTAGCTCGGCCTAACGTGGCTTTTACATCCTGGAGGGTAATCTTAGCCCGATGACCATTTCCTGATTTCAAGAACATCCTATTCATGGATAAAGCCTCCATTTCTTCCTTGTTTTCTACCAATAACTCATTTCTCACACAGTTTTTTGCACTACTTTCATTTACTTTAGAATCCAGAGAACTGGAGGCGTCTTTGGTTAATAAAGGGAGATGTTCAGTCTTCTTCTTCTTCTTTAATGAGGCAGTGCTACCTTTTGGTTTGGTCTCTGTGGATACAAAAGCAGGATGGGTGTTATCTTTAATTAAGTCTTTGTTGGGAGTAGTTTGGGTCTCTGTTGGTGTTGTGGTCCCAGGAGTTTGAGGATTTGTCCCAAGTGGAGTTGAACCTGAGGGCAGATCCTCCAAAGCAGATCTGGTTTCCTCCGTTGATCCCTTTGAGATCTGTTTGGACTTTGAAGCCTCTATCAGATCACGCAGACTCTTCTTTTTGGGCTTGGAGATGGTGGGAGATGGTGTTTGTGATGATGGCGTGGTGGCTGTCTTGATTTGTTCAGACAGCTGCTGTTTCTTCTTCTTACTTGATGGTGCTGGTGATGCAGAACTCAGGGACGATGACTGTGATGAAGATGCTGCTGGTGATGATGATTGCGACTGAGCTGACGACACTGCAGACGCTTTTTTACTTTTCTTTGATTGTGGACTTGCAGTCACTGACAGCGTCTGTGTGGATTTTCCTGCCTTTGCTGTTGGTTTGGTTGGTGCTGCATCCAGCTGAGAAGACGCCGTCGTCTGATTGATTGTGACGTCATGGCTCGTTGGAGGTGTTTTGGAGCTGGCCGCCGCTTTGCAATGTGGCAGGTGACTCTTCAACCTCTTGTAAGTTTTCCCACAAAATGGGCAAACCTCTGTGGGGGAAAAAACAGTAACAGACAGTGTTTCTGTTTGGTTAAAATGAGCACAAATGTCACTAACACACCTGTTAAGATTTGGTCTGTGTGTATCAGGAAGCAAACCTCTCAATATTTACATTATTGGTTAATCTTTTGATTATTTTCTTGATTATACTAGTTTTTTTTCTGGCATGTAACATTAGAAAATTGTAAAACCACTTAGTATAATTTCTGAGAGCATAAGAAGAAGCATTCAAATAGCCTGAATTGTCTGATCAGCAATCTATTACTCAAAACATTTTAAGCAAAGAAAAGCATCTTAATTGCACTTCTGATAAGTTAGAACAAGAAGATCTTTGCAGGTCTTGATAAAAAATGACCACTTTTTCTGTTTATTCACACTTTGCCATTATAAACTTGATAAACCATAAAATACAGTTAAATATTGAACAGTATGGGAATAAAATAAAATTTACGGCATATATATAATTTGCATGACTGTGCCACTGAGGGTAAAGTGCTTTAAGAGGAACTGGCAGCAGCTTGTTTCACCGCAGGTTTCACCGCATTTCATCATCTTAGCAATGCAGGAAGTCATTTTACAAACGATGTAAAGACATAAAATATTGGGTGTGATTGGGTCACGTGAAACATTATCTTTCATGAATGAAAATATAGTGATTGTGACACTTACCAGAGCTCATTTTTGACGCTTCTGTACGACAGCCAATCAGGTTGCAGCATGCTCCAAAAGTCACAACAGGAAACTTAAAGCAGCATCAACAACAATATGACGTGACGTATATTTTATCACATTGTAAAGCAGTATAACTTTTCAGTCGTCTCGGTTAAACGGATTTTTCTATTTTGAGGGTCGTTAAATGCTACTGTACATGAAAAGACCCTTTGGGTAGCGTTTTAGAAGCCTGAATGTAATTTACTAATAATATAGCAAATTTAGAATTAGCTTTTGATAGCTAGAGAAATTAACATTACAGCAGGATTTTTTAAAAAAATGGATTGCAAAATGGTATTTTACAATGGGGCTGTCTGATTGAGTTAATCATAGATCAAGACTACTCATCCCGCAACTCCGCAACTCGCCCTGCAGCACGTGAACGTGCAAGGAGGCGCGGTCCTTTGGCTCTGATGCGCGTTCACAAGGCCAAGTCAAATACCTCCGATCTCTAATTATAGGGCAAAAGTTGAGGAAGAAAACATCGTAATTTATAACAGGGCTATTAAAGTGCTCTTCTGGGTGAATTTATGTATCCGCTGACTTATAAGCTTCTCTTTCCCTGTGTTAGTCAATAGGAAAAAGTCATTTTTTGAGCGCAATGGCACCACGTGACCAACGCCATACTTGCAATACCATGCTTTGGCCACAGACTTTTTTTTTTTTGGGCTTCAAAGTCCGGCTCTCTTGCCGTGGGCTCGCTCGGTATGATCGTGTTGTTATCCGTTCAGTGGTTTTTAGTGGGTGTGGCATGTCGACTTCCTCCGGCTCGACGTCGTAAATCGAGATGATTCACTCCTGCCTACTTCCGCTTTTGCGTAAATCCCCAAATACACCGCTCACATTTCTGGTGCAGTGGTGGAAATGGTGCAAATTTCCACCAAAAATTCCTCCATATGTGTCAGAGGGGAAATTATTCTGACTACGGAAGCATCCATCATATGATCTGGCACAACGAAACATTTAATTACTTGAAAACTTTTTTTTAGAAAATAATTTAAAACATTTTTTTTATAGTGGTTGAAGTAGAAACCCATTTCTTGGTATTTTTCTTCACACGTGACAGTTTCAGTAAAAGCTTGGTTAAATTTTTAGCACATGATTCAATTACATGTTTCACAGGTTTTCAGCAACATCTCATGGCCTCCATTACAAATGGAGTTTCTCAGTTGTCATGTTATTTTTGTAGATATCTTGTGTTTTGTAGACCAGGAACCATGTTTGACTTTCACAGTAAATCTCCAGTAAAGAGTAAAAAATATAAAAAAGTAACAAAGAAATTTACTTATGTCAACCAAAATACAAAAACATAGAATTTTGTTTTATTGGAGGAAACAGATGTGCAGATTTCAAAGGGGAAATGGTTAAAAAAAAAAATACACAAACTGCCTCTTTATATACGTTTCGATTTTAAAACTCATTACTTTAACAAAAAATTGTATTGTAAAAAGGGTGTTTGGCGTCATGTAAAAAAAGGTGTATTTTGTAAAATATCTCATAGCATATTCTCAAGATGTATTTCTTTTTGTAGTCAGGGTGACATGTACTTAATGTATAATAAAGAGATGGGAGCTTAATTTAATTAAAAAAAGTGTATTTTATTGATAGGGTTAGAGTGGCATGAGACTTGGCACAGGAATGAATTTCAAAAAAGGTGTTCAGAAAAAAATTACACACACAAAAAAAAACATCTAAAGATCATCTTCATTGGAAAAAAAGCAGTGATTTGAAACACATTCAGAATGGAAAAAAAAAAAAAACGCCATTTCTACAACCATTTACATATATGGAGATAAACCAGAATATTATTTACATGGCAACAGATTACAGTATATACAAAGCCAGGACAGAGCTTAAACTGGAAGCAAGCTGAAGCTCGCAGGAGCTTTATTTTTTGGAAAAATAAAAAAAAAAATCTACACTACTGTCCATGTGAACAGTCCCAGGAAAGCATGGTGGGATTTGGCAGAAACAGATTCGAACAGTGCCTGGAAGTTGTTCTCTGACAAAGATTGGCCCCCCCTAACGAAAACAGTCGCTGACAAATGAATCCAACTCCAGTAGCTTTTTTTTTCTGTCAACATTTTTTTTTTCTAGAAATTCAAAAAGTATTTTCAAGGGAGCTCCAAAACAGCACAACATGACGTTTTTTCAGAGATGCCTGGAGTCACAACTCAGTGCCAACACAGTATTCTCACATGACAGGACACATGTCACCATAACAATGTTGGTTACAGTATATTCAGACAATCTAAAGCAAATCTCTGTACATCTATTAACAGACATTCATCATTCAGGCAAACAGGGGGAGGTCTGTGCCTTAACAAGGAATCAAAACAGAGATAAAAAGAAACGAGGGGGGGTCTGGGTTAAAGTTCAGGGGTCAAAGCCAGGAGGATTCAGGACTGACACCACCCTGTTCACTGTACTGAGGCCTGGCTGAGCCTCACTGCACCACCACCCAGATACAGACTAGATTATTCAGTTAGATCACCAACAATGACATTAACATTAATGCCGGTTTTGATTCAACCCTGAGAAAACAGTGGACTGCATGTTCACTTGCTTGCACACCTGCTTCATGCGCCAATTAAGTATTTTTTTTTGTCCTTTGAACAACCAAAAAATCAGGACAATCTGCATGGAAACGTGCATCTTAACTATCTGTTTAAGTCAGCGAGATTGGCTTTAATTCTATATAGACACACAGGCACAAATGCAGGATTTAAACAGTGATTAGGTCTCCTTAAGACATTACGTATCAAGGCATTGAGGGTTCAGTCTTGTGTTTGTGCCCTTTTCTAGCTTTTTTTTTCACAGACAAGGTGCCAGTGCTGGAGCCATTTTACACGTTAAAAATCTGAAACCGTTTTTTTTTGTGCTTTCACCTTCAATAAACTGGTCCTTGTCCTGACAAAAATCGGCTCCGTGCCTGCACTTTCGACCTGATGATCTCGAACCTAGAAAAAGCGATAACTGGGACGGGAAAAGGGATGAATGGTGTGTCAGTATGAGAGAGGACAAGGACTACGCACTCTCCAGATGATCAGCGAGTCGATAACCAACATTCAAAGAGCAGCACTGGAGAGTGCAACAGAAACAACGGCGGGATTTTGGACTAAATAGATTCACTGGCAAATTAACTCCGGCACAGATGATCATGGTGCCTTTTTTTACCACCTAACTATTATCTGCTTACATGATGTTTAAACAAAGTACTTATTTCACCATTTCTGCGTTGTAGCAAGTAGCATTTGTGGTTCAAAAACCATACGCCTGGTTTTTAAAATGTTTTGCTGGTTTCCACAGTCAGTCACTGGCACCAGCACCGACACCTCGTGAGTCGAAAAGCCCCCCAAGAGTCTTGTGCTGTAATGCAGCGTGCAGGCCGGGGTTGACAGTCTTAAGACGAAGCAGCAAAGATAAGATGTCATTTTACATCCAAACTGTCTGCTCGTCTTTTTCTATAACCGCAGTCTGTCCCACTGACTCATTCCCAAACCCTGAACTAACAAGAAGGCCAACTCTTCAAAAAGGAGAGTAAAAACTAATATAAAAACGGCTGAGGAAGAACGCTGACGCTTATCGGATTCTTCTGAGACTGGTCTCTCCCAAGTCCTCGTTTGGAGCGAGGGGGTGGTTTGTCCCCATTCAGGTCCTCTACTTTCACAGGTTGACAGGGGTCATTGGAGCATGAGCTGTTTGAGGTTGTCATGGAGGATGGTGTCCTTGACGTCCCGGAACACCAGCCTGATGTTCTCCGTGTTGATGGCCGTGGTGAAGTGGTGGTACAGGGGCTTCTGGGTGGCGTCGCGTCTCTTGGCTCGGAAACACTCCACCATGAATGCCTGGATGTCAGGCAGGCTGTGCTCCTCCCCTTCGTATTCAGGAAAGTAGTCCTTGAGCGGAACGCTCTTAACCTTCTCCTCCAGCAGGTCCGTCTTGTTCAGGAAGAGGATGATCGAGACATTGACGAAGACACGGTTGTTGACGATGGTCTCGAAGATGTTGAGTGATTCACGTAGCCGGTTTGTCTGCCTGTCCTCCATCAGCACCTATAACGACATCACGAGGGATGAGTCTCAGTATTGTAAGACAACTATTTTTAAATCTTTAACTATTAATTATGCAGACAGAAATGATTAGAGCGCCAGTAAATATTACCAATGATACTTAAAAGCTTTTGAATTCTGCACGGTACATCCTGTTTGATCTCTAATATTCTGCACATTCACTGCAAAACATTTGGTAGAGGATGTTCAGTGTGGTTTGCTACTGGTTTTGATCCTTTTCTTATGAACCAAGTGTGAGCTCCAACTGAAAAGACTTGAAAGCAGGAAAATTTTTCTGTCTGTTATCTGAATTATCTATTCAGATGAGCCTACAGATGTACATGTCTTGTAGTCATGTTGGTGAACAGAAACGAGAGCTACAAAAGCTCTGGTTTCTCTCGTGTTTACGAGCATTTTTCCAGTGAAATTACAACAACAGGGGGCAAGGAGTGGTAGACTGGAGGAAAACTGTGTGCCAACATTGTTCAGCTGAAGCTGGATGAGTCTTAAAAATGCTGTCAGTCGGTACCAGCCAAGACAGGAACACAACAAATGTTTACCACCATTTGAAAATGTGCCATCTCAGTGGGGCTAACCTGAAAAATGGTGCCATAGTACACAAAATGAGAGCAGGTTTTACTTGTGGCAATGTACCCGCGCTGTGGGATAAACCACAGCACAAGCACTGCACGAAAAACGAGAGCATACAGACACAGCGATGTCGACTTATCAAAAAGTCAACAAGCATTATCTGCTAGAACAAACGGATTAATGTGCCAGTTATCAGGCTATCAAAACTGTGTGTGCTCGCTCGTTTGTGAGAGGAAGTGAGACGCAATGGCTAGCTTCATTTCACCTGATCGTATTCAGATGAGGAGACGAGGAAGAGGATGGAAGTGACGGAGTCGAAACACTCGAACCAGCGCCTCCTCTCTGATCGCTGCCCTCCCACATCCACCATCTTGAAAGGGACGTTTTTGATATCAAAGTCATACTCGTGGATGCCCTTGGTGGGTTTTCGGGCCAGCAGGATGTCCTGTTCAGTGGGAAGATAACTCTGGAGGAGAGACAGAAACACACTGTGAATGAATACATACATGTGAAGAGAATGAATATGAAAAAAAAAAAAGATATCGACAATTACAGGATGGAGACAGAAACTGAAGTCATAGATAAAGAAGGGAAGTAGCAACATGTTACAGCTGAAAGTAGAGTTTGTTTTGCAGAGATTTAGCGAGCCTAATATACTCAATAAATTCAATTATGATCCAATTTTCACACACTATGGAAGCAAGCAGGGGGAAGTGTTTTGTGCAGGTCTCATGGTGCTGAATGAAACTGAATGAAGGTTTTAACAGCCTCCACAAAAATCCAACTTTTTGAATACAGGTGTAAAAAGTTTGCCTACAGCCTTTAATCAAATGCAAAAACCTTTAAAACTTCATTTACTGCATAAGTATCTTTAACTGGCGAGAGAAAAATACTTTATTTTTGTAAATTAAATTTTCAAGACTTTTTAAAACCTGTTATTTAAGAACCGTATCAATGCTTTCAAACTTGCAGATACTCTGGTTTATTATCTACTGAGTTACTTCGCACTTTGTCAAACATCCCAAACCAACAAGAATGAGGTGATGCCAGTTTTCTGGCTGTTGGCGGTCAACTAATAGGAGCTTTCTGCCAAAACATCAACATTATCCTTGATGAACAACCATCTTAGTTGCCAGTCAGCTAACCTTAAATTGTCTAGACATGTTGCAATATTAACTATAACATGTACATGTCTAGATTATAATAGTCAGTGCAGGCAGAAACAACTTACCGGCTCGCCAAGCTTATCCAGATTATCCAAGAAATACTTCACTGACTCACCCTGTGACAGGACAGAGGAGAAGTTTGTGTTAGCTCTAAAACATTTATCAGGTCTTTATCATATTGATCATTAACAGTGCAGTTTGCATAAAATACATATTTACTAACTGCTATAATTGCACTCATTAAAATACTGTTGTTGGTGTTCTTGAGAAACAGAGCAAAAGCTCTCGTTAGCTGCCAAACACACACAGGCGCATGCACACACACACATACACACTCACACACAGAAGTAATCTGTTTGTTTTCTCTTCTTAAACTGCATGTCCGCCCCGAAAGCTGAGTCTGCTCTGAGCAGCCGAAGCAGGATGCAAAGTATTTGGTACTGCAGCACACACGTGTTTGTAAGTGTGTCTTTGATGTACAAAGAAATGTGGCTAGGCTTCTGTTTTTTTGTGTGTATGTGTGTAAATGCGTGTGTAGGGGAGTTTTTTTTCTAGACCGTTCTGACGCTGTTCATGTGCAATTAGTGCAAGCCCAGACATGAGACTCCCAAGACCGTGATGCATTCCTTTATCTGTGTATGTGTGTGTGTGTGTGTGTGTGCGCATGTGTGTGTGTGTGTGTGTGTGTGTGTGTGTGTGTGTGTGTGTGTGTGTATCCTGAGCTAGACTAAAAGCAAACCTGACTGCAAAAAAGCAAAACAGATTTTGCTGTGACTAGCAGTTACTCTACTGTAACACACCAGGCCTTTATCAGGGGATCTTTTTGCATGTACTTTGCATCCACGACACAGTGCACCAACCCCCCCCCCAAAAAAGATAAAATTCAAATTTTATCAGTCGTAGTAATTGTTTGGGTTGATTTCTTAGTGTTAGCGCCACGCGACATCCATTTCCACGCCACCGTAAGATTCTGAACTCACCTTTTGATCTTTTAAAAAAACTAACCTGACCTGAAAAACCTGTGTGCGCGTGAGTGGTGTGTATGTGTGTGTGTGTGCGCATATGCGAGGAGTGTGGCTAAGATTACACAAGGGAGGGGTAAAATGGCTTGACGTTATGCTAATGCAAAAGAAAAAAAAGAGCTATCTCACTTTGAGGCTGATTTTAATTTTGGCCACAATTTCTGGTTTCACTCTAGTAAATCTGAGGGGACAGATGGTTTTGAAATCGTCAAAAATCAGTCAAATAAAAAAAAAAAAGAAAAAAAAAAGGAGAACAGAAACAAGAAGAGCAATCACTCTGAGCTCTTTCTGTTCTTTATTAATAATGACGACGCCTGCAGTTAATCCAAAATGTGCTGAAAAGGCAAAACTGAAACACCACATTACATAAAAACGTCATATCATTTAAATTGTAGCCACAAAACATTTAAATTTAGGCAGATTTACTGTGTATTTGTGACTTATTATCAGAGGGAGGGGTGATTGATAAGTTTGTGGCCTACGGCGGATGGAGATGAGTTAAACAGCTCTTGTTACATGCACATGCAGGTCTGCTCTCTCAGTGATTAAGCAGATAGCTTTGCCATTTATAACTCTGGTGGTATTTTTGTTTTATGTAATCAGACAATGCCACAAAACACAAGGGGCCATCATTTTAGATTTTCTTCTAAATGCTGACTCGCAAATTGTAATTACCCGAAAAAGAAATACCAGCAAAGTTATCACTTCAAACTTCCCTGTAATGACCGTAAAGAGTTGAACTTTATGTGCGTACAATAACAGCTGTATAACTCATCCTCTTCTACCTTAGGCTGCAATCTTATCAATCACCTATTGCATAAGTACTTTGATAAAAAGAAAAAAAAAATCTGGTTAAGAGAGGAGGAAAAAGTTTATGGCTCGCACTGAGAGTGAACTTTGTCCTGCACAAAGTGAGGGAATCCTCGTTTGGTTTCAGTCTGTTTGTGATTAATGATAATTACAATCAGGCCTAAAGGCGTTTGCGATTTGTGATGCTAATAGGTAAAAGGGCGCCGTCATGCACAATGGGTTGCATCTGCTGACAGAAAAACAAATTAGTCCTCGCTAACAAGAGCACAGAAAAACTAAAATAGCTCCAATAAAAGCAGCTCACCTATGTTTAGTTTCTATGTGACGGGGAGAGCTTGTGTTTTAGCTTTCATCCTCATTTAGACTCAATGTTAAGGTCCAAACAGTTCAAATGGCTGAAACAGATGATTGTATCAGTCTCATTTTATCAATTACTTTTCAGTTACCCATTCAGTCATTTGGTCTGTAAAAAAAAAGTAAGAAAATAGTTGGAAATCTTCGCATTTCAGAAGCTGGAACCGTGACATGTTTGACATGTTTGCTTCAGAAATGATGAGCAGTTCTCAAAAACAGTCAGTGGTTATTTTTTATGATAAATAACTTATTAGTCAACTTATTGTCTCAGCAGTACAGTAATCTGAATATTTTTGTGGCCCTGTGTTAGTGTCTGTGCCTACACTGACTGTAAATGAAGATTGAGATTTAAAAATTAAAATATGCAAATGTTTTAATATCAGAATACAGGCTGTAGCTCGTCTGATCAGCATTTTAGTCAATAAGATTTCTAAAGGTGTTTTACCTGCCTGCTTTTTCCAAGCAACCGTCTTAAACCTTGAGGTGCCAGACTTTCGATTACTAAAGATAGAAAACAGAGAAACTCATCCTCCCTCAGAATATCCTGTTGCTAGACTGATGGATTAGTTGATAAATTGTTTCCGCACCAAAACGAATAATCACTTTCAGCCCTGAGTGACAGATTTAAAAGGTGCTGTACAAGTTCATTGATGATTTTAGCTATGTATTTTTTGTCAATTTTCAAGAAAAAAAATAAATCACATGCTTAAGCTTTTAAAAATGTGAAGATTTGCTGCTTTTTCTTGTTTTAATGACATGTTTTTAAATATTTGTTGGTTCTGTAATGTCAGCAAAATTGTCCAACACTTGCTGCTTCCAGCTGCTTAAATATAAATATTTGTTTTTCTGCTTCTTGGTGTCATTAATAATATTAGTGAAGAGTCTTTTTGTTTTTTTGACAGCAGGTAGAATAAAAACTAATATGAAGACATCACTTTAGGCTCCGAGAAAAAATGATGAATATTTGTCATAATTTCTTTTTTTTTCCACATTTTAAGTAATAAGCGATTAACTGATCAATCATCAAGATAATTAGTAGATTAACAGATAATGAAAATAACAGTCGGTTGCAGCCATTTTTAACAAACTGATGCATTTGAAAATGTCAGCTTGCCCTTTGAGGAAACTCTATGGGAGAATTTTTCATACAAAAACATGAATATAATGGTTAGTCGCAGCCAAACATGCACACAGAGCATATGTGTGTGTGTCCTTGCACTTGTGTAACGTGAAGTGTGAGTGTTTGTGTGCCAATAACACTGAGTGGGAGAGCTCTGTTTGTAAGCATAAAGCTGTTTAACTACAGATCAACATTCCAGCTCTGATCACTCTTATTCGCCTTTCTGTCTGCACCACTCTCACACCAACAAGCTGGGGTAATGGCCATGTGTGTGTGTGTGTGTGTGAGAGAGAGAGAGAGAAAGAGAGAGAGAGGGAGCTAACAAAACGCCATTGAGAACAGCCAGCCTTATGCAACTGATAGAAACCTTTCAATTCACTGCTTTTGTTTCATTACTTGAAGTGATGATGAGGAGCAAAGTAAAAAAAAGGTTCATCTCATTTCCTGACAGCTGACATGAAATCATACAAACACAAGGCAGCAAAAATTAGTCATTTTAAAAAAAAATCGCAGCAGGTTGTGAAAGTGATACCAGGGTTTAGAAAAGTCCCATACAGGACATGTGAATATGCTCTCGTCCACAGCTGTCATTGCGGGGTAAATGTCAGCGTGTTTAAACGCATGTGCTGACGGCCAGGACATGAGAGGCGGGGAGGGGTGTAAACAGGAAGCTGACTCTATCACATGTCTGACCACCCGACAGAGAGAGAAACAGGGACAGGGGAAAGGGAGGATGAATTCGGATGAAAAACCAGTTTCGCTTTCGTTTTTCAGGCATTTCAGCTCTTGAAAAGGCCGAACTGAACACACAATTAACCTCTAATTGGATGTGAATCTTGAGGGATGCGTACTAGTGCGACACAAAGAAAGGTTTTTATCAGTTGTGAGTAGGTTAAAAAAAAATTGGGCCATGATGATCATTCTCTAGATGTTTTAATATGCATGTGTCTGCCTACCAGCTGAAACTCCCTGCGCCGATCGTAGGCGTCCTGTATCCCCGAGTCCTCCCAGAGAGCTTTGATGGCTGGCAGGTACCGCAGGAAGTCTGCCGTCTCCAGCTGCCCACTGGACATCTTAGCCGACCGGGTGTCAAACGCCATCAGGCTGTCTCCGTGCTGCTGGTTGTCCTCGTCACCCCAGGGGATGCGAAGCTTCTCCCTGGCGTCAACCAGCACACGAATACCTGCAGGGGAAGTGAAAAGATCAGAGTCAGAGTCGGGCCTGGCGGTGGCGTCTCAAAAAATCTGGCAGCTCCAGTGATAAATGAAACTCAAAGTGGAAGAGAGACTAGAAAAATGGGCGAACTGCAAGCGAAACAGAAAATATAAATAAATAGGAACACTGTACTACAAACATGATTTGTGTGAGTGATGTAAAAAAGATTATTAAAAGATAAACACAGTACTGTAATATGAATATTACACAAAAATAATGAATAAAACCCCTGATTCTGCAGTAATAGTGACTTCCTAAACGAGAACATGAGCTGACACATGAGCACATGACCTTGCAAATTGAGCAAATAATTACATCTGTAAAGCTATTTTACTATTTATTAATATATTCTGTAGATATTTGTAACAGTCTGACAGGTGTTGGTGAAACTGTGCCTTTATTTTTGGTCTTTTTCATTACACTAAATAGTATTTTAAGTTGTTCTCACTGTACATACATAGTGGACAAACAGGAACACCTTACACCATAAAGCACTGGTGGGTTTAACCTCCATTAGCTGCATCCCTAGCTTAGTTGTTGAGCAACAAAAACTTGCCCATGGCTATTTGAAGCTGTTGTCGTTTAACCAGTGATTATGATACACATTTTAAGCGATAAATATATCACTGATATACCATTATGTAATAAAAAGACAGGTTCAATAGAAACACGGTTCATATGGGTGTGCCGAGAGCAGATGTAGTCTGTTTATGTACTGTATGTCCTCTCACCCAGCGCAGCTAAACAGATGTGGAAACTTTCCCATCCATTTTTTTCAAAAAACGCCTTTATAACGCGGCTAAAACACCTTCTCCTCTCCACTTAATGTACCTGCCGTGAGCAGCGGGGTTACCTTTGATAACATTGCTGTAAATTGTGGCTCTGAATTCCTCCTTCGCTTGCTGGTCGAAGTTCTGGCCGTGGATGATCCGCATTTGTTTGAGGAAAGTCGACTTGCCGCTCTCGCCAGCGCCGAGCAGCAGGATCTTCACGAGCCGTTTCACGTACGTTTTCTCCCGGGAGAGACATCTGTCGATCTCCTTGGACTTTCGGAGCTGTTCGTCCTCGCCGCTGTTCAGCAGGCAGACGGGTAGACAAACTTTTAACACGGACCTGGTCGGCAGGAAATCCGCCATGTTCGCACAAACTTCATCGATGCTAATTTGATGCGCGTTCGCGGGGCGCAGGCACGGGACCAAGCCCCTTCCCTAAACTCAGGAAGTAGCGTCGCTGACTGTTTAACATTAATCTCGGGTGACTTAATGTTTACCTATTTGCATCTTGTTGACTCACTCAAACACAACATTATATCGTCAGCTCGGTTTGTCTTGACGCACACAAATGTGACGACACGTAATCAATACAGGAACATGTCAGTTGAAGTTTGTAGATAGCTAGATAATTATGAATCTTAACGGTCTTATCGACAAAAAAAAATAAAAATACAGTTTTCAACTAAAATACTTGGTTCCGAGGACTCTTTGTACTTTTTTTATCCGTCAAAACGATCTAAAATTTCCGAGTTATCTAAAATTAATCTAGACATTTCACTTGTCTGTTAGCCACTTTGGTAGTGCTATGTCGCCCCCTGCTGGTTCAGTTAGGTAACTGCGGGTAACACCGTTGCCTGATAGAAAAAGCTGCTCTCTGATTGGTTAATACCCCCCTTGCTCTAAGGTATGATGCATTTAAAGACTGTTGGAAAAATGAAAATTTATACTTAAACACGCAAAAAGAGAACAATAAAATGGGAAATAAAAACGAGTGTAGCAATGTAACGCGTCTTTAGAAAATTTATGAAGTTTCTCTTATAAAACAGTCGTAAATATTTGATGATGAAAGTGTTATTTTTTATATATTTCAGATTTTTCGTATACCTTACGTTATCGATTAATTTTTTGCTTTTGCAAGGTTGGTTTTTACACATTACGAAGATATTATAAAACAAATTGAATCATAACGTCCAATAAAATGCAAAAAATGAGAATGTAAAAGTGTTTTTTAATTTCCTATCTTCTGTGTAGCAGCTACTTGATAACACTTGAAGGCAGCATCGGTATCGATTACTTCCCCTCCAGCATCCCCACACGACACAGGGCTCACAGGCGACAGTAGCGTAGTACATGTGTGTGTGAGAGAGAGTGAAAACCATCAGAAACCATGACCATCAGAAACACACTCCGGGATCATGGACAGAGGTATCGACCACGGATGGCTTGTCTCAAGAAGGTAGGCTCTCTCTTTTTTTTTTTTTCTTTTTTTTTACATCAGACTTGATGGTCATTGCTCCGGCTCGTAGACTGTACCTGCAGACGCACCTATATACTGTATAGGTCACTTACAGGAATTTTCTAACGCAGTGCTTGGGCTGTTTATGGTCCTCTGTAGCCTCATAAACCTTGGCAGTATCAACATTTGCATTAATACACAGCATTAGTGTCTAAAACTGTCTATTGTCTACAGGTTTCCTGATGCTTTCAGTGTAGATTGGGCATTTTTTGTAAAGCGACCAAGCTCACAGATACTACTCGGACTCTAGAGGGCTTTAAGGAAATGCAATATCACCCAATAATCTCCTAGTTATTGGAAATTGGGTCAAAAAAATTACATTTCATAACAACCAAGCGCCTAGAAATTCAAATAAAGGCATCAAAATAACAGACAGATGTCATTTTGCTTTGAGTGCGCACTCTGTCTGTCTGTCTGTCACAATAAATGTTATACTGTGTTTTGTTGCAACCTTTTCATAATGATAAGGTCATTCAGATTAATAAGCATTAAGCCGGGATCAGTATCAGTGCCTCTGTGTACGCCAACTATTCACTGTGTAGAAGTTAATCCAGGTAGTGTGTGTGTGTGTGTGTGTGTGTGTGTGTGTGTGTGTTGGAAAACAACAGCCTGGTCCTTTGGCCAGAGTTGGGCTTTATGCAACATCTCAAATTTCAAATTTACCACTGAAGTTTCAGGAGTTTGATATTTATGTGAAATAACTTTTGTTATCAGGAAAAAAAGTGCAGGAAATAATTGAGATTAAAGCCATCGTTAGTCAATTATATTGATCCAGTGCTTCTGCTCTGGAGAGGGATGCTCACAGAGGACCTATTTGCAGGAGAACTTTGTGTTTTGGTCCATGAAAGCCCACTTTGGTCCATCTCAGCCTGGCGTTTATAGCCTCTCCAGGATGACTTCAAAGCATAAAGCCACTTCAAACAGGCCCGAGAGTCGGCTCTCTCTCTCCCTCATACACTTAAATTCACACACATACACACACACAAACACACACATACACAAACTGAATTAAAGTACGGCATGAATTCTTGCTTTCCTGTACACACCTGAGCTGTGGGATCTGATGATGTGATAACTAAAAAAAAATGTTAAGAGAGTAGTGACTCACCGCAAAACCTCCCACACAAGCCAAACAAAAGCCTTGAGCTCAGGGCATGAAACAAACCGCTTATCTCACCTCTCACCACATTTAAACGCTGCATTGATGGAGCAGTGTGAAGGATTTAGGGGGTTCTGTTTGTGTAAATAAATATAACCCTCATAATTATGTTTTCATCAGAGTATAACCATAAAACAGGAGGTTACGTTTTTGTTAGCTTTGAATGAGCTCTTTATATCTGCAGAGCCTTCTTCCACATGCGTTTTACATCATCTGAAAGGCCACTATAAGCTCTCCTTTATGTTTGGATAGAGAGAAGTGAAAGGAAGGGGTGTAAGATAGTTGCAATCTGCAACCTCACCACCAGATGCCACTAAATCCTACACACCAGTCCTTTAAAAACACATTATAATGTAGTTTTTGGACTAAAAAACAGGATAGTAGTGTTAAAAGCCTAGAAAGTGTTCATATCATTAATAGACTTGCATTACAGTTTAAAAGACACAAAAAAGACATAATTTTTCCAAATATTTAACCCAAGGAAGTTAATAATTCACTATTTTGAATCAAATTTCATTCACAAAATGGATCAAAATTGCTGTTTTTTCTTAATTCCGCAAATTACAGTATGGACTGTCTTGATTTTTCCCACTTACAACTTGTTATCCAATCAACCTGTTGGCATGGTGACCTCTGCTCCCATCCTCACTCGCCATCAGTTGTCGTGGTAACCTCTTACCCCCACCCCACCCTTATTATGGTATGGTTCTGCTATGCAGGCGGAGAAGGTGGTGCTGGAGATGCAGGACCCCAAAACAGGAGTTAAGTCGCAGCCTCAGAGACTGGTTATCACAACGATACCGCACGCTATCACCGGTAAGGTGATACACACACACACACACACACACACACACACACACACACACACACACACACACACACACACACACAGAGAAACAAACAC
>JAQMCX010000033.1:4037580-4047761 GCA_029814765.1 Acanthurus leucopareius
ACACACACACACACACACACACACACACACACACACACACACACACACACACACACACACACACACACACAGAAACAAACACTGGTTAAGGCACACATGCAGTAGTACACACTTGATGTTATTCAGCAGCTGGCTGAGTGATTGTGCCTGCATAGTCTCGGTGGAGGATACCAGAGCTCCGGGCTCAAACTCGAGAGCTACAGATTTAATCTCCATGACAACCCCCGTGGTCTCGGAGTCAGGGAGAGGGATTTAGTAGGAGGTGAAGGAGGAGGAGGATGATTGAGCGGGCGAGAGGAAGTAACAGAGACAGAAACAAGGGAGAAACAAGAGAGACAGCGAGGAGTAGGTGGAGGAAGAAGAGGAGGAGGAGAAGATGTAGAAGAAGAGAGGAAACCTGGAGTTGTACGTCATTTGTGAGCTTTGAGTCCAGGCAGGTTAAAACAGCTGATCTGCTTCTCTTCTCCACTCACCTAGTCCTCTCATTTCCTCTCCTCTCCTCCTCCTCCCATCCTTTCTTTTCATTTTGCTTGCTTCATCTCTTTTCTTCTTCTTTTCCCTGCTCTATCACTCCTTTCTTTTCCTCCTTCTCTCTTCCTCCTTTTCATCCCATCATTTCCCTTTTCTTAACCTCTTTCCTTTCCTTTCCTTTTATCATTCACTCTCATTTCTTCTTTCTTCTTTTCTTCAACTTTTTCTCTCCTCTACTTTATATAGAGAATAGCATGATAGTGTTTCTTTATATTCTCTTTCCCTTTCTCTCTTTCCTTTCCTTTCCATTTCTTCCTTTATTTTTCTTTAATTTTTCTTGTCCTTTCCTTTCCTTTCCTTTTATTTCATTTCCTTTCCTCCCCTTTTATCATTCACTCTCTTTTATTCTTTCTTCTTTTCTTCAACTCTTTCTCTCCTCTATTTTCTTTATATTCTCTTCCCCTTTCTCTCTTTCCTTTTCTTTTCTTTCCTTTCCTTTCTCCCTCTCTCCTCCTTCTTCTCGTCCTATCATTTCCCTTTTCTTCACCTCTTTCCTCTCCTTTCCTTTCCTTTCCTCCTCGTTTCTTGCCGTGCTTCCTCCACAGATCCGTCTCCTCTTCCTCCCTCTGTCCTTCCTCCTACTCTCCAGCTGTAGAGGCAAACAGCCTCAGTCACATCTGGTTTATCACAGAAGGGGTTTGTTTTGCATTTGGTGCCAAAAACTCACCTACATGTTTTTTCTTGTGGTTTGTTATCAGAGCTGCTGTTGTGACCGGTGGTATTTTGTTCTTTATGACTTCTCTCTCTCTCTTTTTTTTCAGGTGAAGACATAATTGCCTGGTTGGCAGACAGATTCAAAATAGACACACAAGGTGAGAGATGAAGTGGATGATGCTGCTTGTAAACTGTATGTGCAGCACATAAAACACAGAGCAAATCAGTTGTCAAGTGTCTTTTCTTGTTAAAAATCCTTTTATGATGTTATCTTACAAGGTCTTGAACATCCTTGGTTGTTAAACTTCTCTTGAAATGACTTTTGCCAGAAATTCCACCTTTATATTTCTGTTCATCCCTCTGTTTATCGTCTTTAGAAGCGAGGAATTTTGGCTCCATGCTGGTGGCGTTGGGATACATTTACCCTCTACAAGACCACAAACGCTTAGTTATAAAACCAGATGCGTCCCTCTATCGCTTCCAGGTGAACACACACATTTCAAAATGAGTCTGTTCACGAGTCATTAAAGTTCAACTCTTTATCTGATTTGTCAAATCGAGTTTAAAGTCATTAAAATAAAGATAGAGGAAAGAAAAAGAGGCAGAAAAAAGTTTGCTGTTACTCACTTTTCCTTTTTTGTGATGCAGAACCGTTAAAATGTTCTGTTTTTGGTTTAATAAACAAAGATAAATGAATCTCATTTTAGTTCTGGTCTGTAACAAACAAATCCAACTCACAGCAGAATTAAAGACTTTATATCTTTTGTTCTTTCCAGACTCCATATTTCTGGCCCACACAGCAATGGCCCGTGGAGGATACAGATTATGGTGAGCGTGACTGAAGTCAATTTTTACATATTTTAACTCTAAATCTCACAGACTTAACGCTCCCTTTCCTTTTCGTTATTGCAGCAATCTATCTGGCGAAAAGAAACATACGAAAGAAAGGAATCCTGGAGCTTCACGAGCAGGTGAGAACGAAACCGAGAGACACTTTGAGTAAATCCGTTTTTTTTTTTTTTTTTTTGCTCGCTGGCATTTGCTGTGCTGAGGTGTTTCTTCTGTGTCCTCAGGAGCAATATAACCGCCTTCACAAGTGGATGAATCATAAATGGGATTTCATTGTGATGCAAGCTAAAGAGCAGTACAGGTAGGTGTGTGATAAACTCAAAGGTGTCGCTCAATTTTAAGATCAAGAAAGAGGTCGCGAATCTGAGAGTCTGTGTGTGTGATTTTTTTAGGGCTGCAAAGGAGAGAAAGAAACCAGACCGTGTTGTGTTTGAGTGCCAGGAGAGAGCCTACTGGGTGGTTCACAGACCTCCGGTGAGAACACACACACACACTCTCACACACACACTCACTCACAGATAGTTATCAGACTTGCGCTGCTCACACAGGATACAGCTTCATGTAGATATGAGTGGACTGCCAGCTGACAGAAAAGGTCTGAAAATAAATTGCACTCCACCTCTTTACTTCCCAGGGTATCTAATTATCTCCACCCATGATGCCTCATTACCATTACATGTCCAGTCAGAGGAAAAGGGCACGAGTGATTAATATTTCACACTGCGTAGGAGAATGTCGTGCAGAGGTTTGCACCTTGTGCTTGTGGAATCATGAGTGTGAGTTTTTACACAGTTTTTGTGAAGGTGGATTATTTGACCAAGTGGGAAAATCCCCACGGACCTTGAAGGCTCCATGAAAGACGCAGGCTCGCCATTTAGTTTGTGGTAAATGTGACTAACTGCTGATTTGTTGTGTGAAATATTCCACTGAGGCAAATATGGACTGATATTATAAGGACTTTCATGCAGAATCTGCGTAATTAAACATTTTCATGCCCAGACATTTATTGTTTTAGATCAGATTGTATCAGTGCGGTGGCAAATTCCTACTTAAATTTCAATTAAATCAAACCATCTTAAACTGAGAAACACAGGAACAAGTAGTTTAATTGCTCAGCTGAAGTTCTTGCTGTTGCTTTCTCAGACAAAATATAAATTAACACTTTTAAATAAGTGCATAAAGCAAACTTGGGTAATATTTGCCAAACATCAGCGATCATAAGCTAACTGCTAACACCAGACCAATTAGGGCTGCAGCTACAAAACCCTTGAGTCCTTATTCAAGAATAAAACAGTTCAATTTTAGATTGCATGGGAATATATCTTTTTATTTGTAAGAGAAAGATGAGGGAGATGGTGTTTTTTTTACTTCTTTAAATGTAACAAACATTACTTAGAGCAGAAGTTACAGAGGTCAGTACTTAAAGCTTATTTTAGCTCCATTGCTGTAAAATAAACCAAAGTTTGGGGTCACTCTGTCGAAATGCATCTTTTTCATGCACTGCACCTTTGATCTAACCACAGTCATCCTTTTAAACTATCGAATAAAGAAGAATTAATTTGAATTTTTTATCGTTAAGCGGTACATTTGCACGTGACTGCTGACTGGCGTGTTGTTGTCTCGGATGGTTTTCGAAGTGTGACACATTAGCAGCCTGTGATTAGCATTAGAAAACAGCCATCTGCTTCAATAATTAGTCATTTGGTAAACACATTTTGTTGTTGTTGATGTGTGTGTGTGTGTGTGTGTATGTGCAGCCAGGGACAGTGAGTGCCATGGACTACGGGCTGGATCGAAGGATAGATCCTAATGAAGACGAGGTAACAGGTGAGTCTCCATGTGACCTGCATGAAGATGGCTCCTGTCAATCAGCTTATATTCAATAAGAGGCTTTAATGCATGAATTCAGGTGCAGTAAAGGCTGCTTATCTTCTCTTTCCTGTTCCTGTCGGCTGTTTTTAATTCATTTAACTTCATCTTTGCTTAAATTAATCTCTTCTATTCTCTTCTCTTCTCTCTTCTTCTGCAGGTTTTTCCCTTGGCTCTTTTTCTGTATTCAGACTGTTGAACTGGTTGCAAATATCCTCTCACACACACACACCTCCCATGTTTGGCTTAATGCATTTCCTACATCCAAACCCTAATTTTAAACATTAAAAACTACAAACTTAACCTTCTAACTTGGACCATAACTGAATTTCAACTTAAAGAGGAAGGAAAAATACCAAATTTTATGATTGTAAAGGTCTAAAACTCACACTGATAACACACAAATATACATAAACATGAAATCTTTAAGGTAACTTTCAATATATTTTTCTCTTTTAGGCAAAAACACCAGACTTCTACGAGAGAATCGTGAGTGACATTTTATCCTCCAACCTTTTCCTCTGACTTTTCCACATTTTTCCTCTAATCCTGCTTCATCTAAACCAACAGTTGTTTTAAACATTAGCAGTGATCCCTGGAGACGGAGATCTGTTTTCCTGACATTTTTTATAGCCGTCGTCTCTCTGCTACTTCCTGCAGATGATCTTCACGCAGCAGTCCATCATGAGGCCCAGAGTGAAGTCGTCTGTGTCCATTGGCGCGTAAGCTAGTCCATCATTTTCCCAGTTTGCTTATAAATGACAAACCAGTCAGCTTGGATCATATCGTTAATGTTTCAAAAATAGAAAACTCTGGTTTCATTATATCTCCACTGATTGATGTGTTAACAATAAAAGTTTGATTCTTTTGCCCTGTTTTTTGCAGATTGGTGAAGTACTGTGCCACCTATCACAGCCATGATCCTTTCCTCTCCAAGTGTCTTCCCAGCAACCCCTGGCTCACTGATGATGTCACGTACTGGACCTTGAACATGCAAAAGTGAGACGGCTGAGGATCATACATTCATTGAGGTTTAACAAATCTCAAACTATTTGTTTATTTTAATGAATGTCCTCATCTGTGTGTTTTATAGTGTGGAGATACCAACTAAAATGCGTGTGGAGAGGTGGACGTTCAGCTTCGGGGAGCTGCTCTCAGACCCTCGAGGACGAAATGATTTCAGACTGTTCTTGAAGAAAGAGTTCAGCGGTACGATGGAGGTTCATTTAACCGAATCACACTGAAAAGAAATAAGTCAAACAGAACTGATCACAGAAATGTTCCTGTCACAGCTTGCTCCACTGTTGATGCAGTTTTGGTTGCATAATTTAAAATTTTTCTGCCTTTAGAAGGTACAATAATAAAGTTTAACCTGTTTTTTCGAATATTTTTATTATGTTGTATTTTATTCTGAATCATTTTAGGTGAGAACTTGGCATTCTGGGAAGGCTGTGAAGATCTGAAGTGGGGAACGGCTGCAACTATGAAAGAGAAAGCAGAGCAGATCTACAAGTAATGACTTGATTTACACTCTGTGTGTTTTTAAGTAAATTCTTAATTTGTTAACTAGCAGCTTTTGCTCTCAGATAATCTGCAGGGGAGTAAAAAGTTCAACACTTCTGTTTAAAATGTACTGGAGTAAAAATATGGAGTTGCATGATGAGATATTGTTCATGTAAATGCAGCTAACAACATCCCACCACTGATGCAAAGGTCAAAACATCTCCTCAGTTTCTTTTCCACTCTCCTGATCCCAGGACGTTCTTGGCTCGTGGTGCTCCGCGGTGGATCAACATCGACGGAAAGACGATGGAGGTCACAGTGAAAGGCCTGAAACACCCACACAGATACGTCCTGGACGCAGCCCAGACTCACATCTACATGCTCATGAAGAAGGTCAGTAAACACACCATGAACGAGACAACGGTTGTGATGAAACTCTTGGTATTCTTCATCATTTGTATATGTTTTGCAGGACTCATACGGTCGGTACATGAAATCTCCAGTGTTTAAAGAGACGCAGAAGAAGGCAATTTGTCCTGAAGAGCACAAGTTCACGTAAGTGATCGCTTTTAATGCAGATATTTTTGTATATAATATATGATGCTTTTCAGACCATGTTGCTCTTTTGTCCACTGCTTTTGTTGGCAAACAATACAGAATTTAAATCCCACCAAATGAGGAAAAGAAAAGGTTACTTGGGAGTGATATTGGTGTGATTATCTTTCATTACTTGATTTTTCCTTTGTCTTTTCCTTTTTCCTTCTTCTTTGTTGGTTTGTCTTACTCTCCTTCTCTTTTCTCTTTTTCCTTTTTTCATTTCTTCTCTTCCTTCTCTTCTTCTTTTCTTTCCTTGTTCTCTCTCTGTTTTGTCTCCCAGTGATGCCCAGTTGGAGCAGAATGCAAAGAACAGACGGCCAAATCTCAGCCCCATCGTCCTCCGGCAGCTGGAACTGGAGCAAAAGGCCAAGATGGCCGCCACTGTTGACATCACACAGGTCATGAGCAAACTTAGCAAGCAGGGCAAGGAGGCACCTCCTCCTCCTGCTGCTCCTGGTCCTACTAATAAATGAACAAAAACGTAATGTTTAGTAATGAAAGAAGTTTTAACTCCTAATTAGTCAGGACAAGAGTTATCTTGGATTATTATTTATATTTTGTTGGATTATTTAGTGGAATCATTTAAAACTAAGATGTATTTTATTTATTAGAAGAAAATGTTTCTATTTTAAAACCCTTTTTTAAATTTGAAGCTGCTATATTTAATATTTTTATATGAAAAATGATCAAAAAACTTAATAAAGTTACCTGCAGTGATGAACCTACAGAGCATTATAACCTCGCTGCAGGTCCCCTAAACTCTACAGACCTCTGTAGCTTCCTTTGACATAATGTTTTTTGTTTAACAGGCTGCAACTATATTGTTTTGGTTCACTCTCACCATCATTATATAATTGTTTTCAGCTGCAGTAGACAGCTGTTTTCAGCACAAAAGCTCAAAAAACAATGTTCAACACTCACTGATGTAGCAGTTAAAGAGTCAGATACGCCTCTTTTAAGTCGTTGGAAACTAAAATAGAGCTATAAAAGATCCAAATATTTAACTTTGATTTATCAGGTGTTCAGAAACAAAACTTAAGTTGAAAGTTAGAGTTGCTTCACAGCTTGTGTGAAAAAGCAGCTGTTTGCTAACAACTTTCTCTCATATAAACTTAAAAACTTGTTTGTGACTGTTGTGTTGAGCTCGTTTCTGCTGCCCCCAAGTGGCCAAAAGCTGAACAGTTGAAGATTGAATGATTATTTAACACAAATGGAGTTTATTTACATTATACTATTTATAAATCTGGACTAAAAGACAAACATTATGAGACATAAGATTTTGTGATTTGGATGAACTGAGAATCTAAACATGTTCCTAATAACACACATGAGAACTGACTACGAGGACATCTGTCACCATCTGTTATTTTTCTGTCCAAACAAGCTGGAGCTGTTTATTTCCTGTTGTTTCTCATGATACATGTGTTGCACCGTTCATCTTACATCGCAGACTGTGTGTGTTTATTTGTACTGGTGTCAGTTTACTGCTGTATTTTTAATTTTTCATTAGTCATTTGCTAATAAAACATCCACAAACCATCTCATGTTTATCTTTTTGTCTTCGGTCGTCATTCATTCTGTTTTCATGCAGTTTGTTTGTCATGTCGCCGTCATCTGGACTGTCTTCAGGCTGTCGTCCTGTTTTGACAAGAGATCATGAATGATTGGCAATATTATTTGACAAGGCTCAGTTACGACCGGTTTGTTTGTTTCAAATGGGCAATAAGTTTTCATTAAGGGTTTATGATGATGATCCATTAACTTAATTTATTGTGGTTTTATGAGGATGCTCATTAACACAATAATATAACCAATGACAGTGACTGTCACTGCTGGGATGCAACGAATACATGTACTCAGGTACTTTAGTGAAGTACAAATTCAAGGTGTATATTATACTTTTACTCACTACATCTAAGAGACAAATTTGTCTTTTATTCCACTACATTTACCTGACAGATTTAAATACTAGTTACTTTGCAGATCACGAGTTTCATGTTCAGTGGAAACTGTATCTCAAAATTAAGTGATTTCTTTATTTTTATAAAGTGAAGAATTTATTGTTCCTTCATGGGTTTCTTTATTGTTTTTACAGGCTTATAAATTGGAAATATATTCCTCTTTTTTAGGCTTAAAACTCCTTTTTTACTAGCTGAAAAATGCATTATCATAAAGCTCTCATGAGTTGACTTTTTACAGATACATGGTACTCAGAAACCAATACCACAAGTGTATGATGATCTTTTAGATTATGATGCATTGCTGTAGATTAAAATACCCACTGTAGTTTAATCTAGTGGGATGAAAAGAGACCCACCAGATTAAATTAGCTCAACCTAGTTTAGGCTTAGCTGATTTTTAACTACTATACAAAAAAGTTATATCAAGTAAAATCAAACAGATTAAAATAAAACAGAGAGCTTTCTCTACAGAATGAGTACTTAAGCTTTTGATAATTTTATGATGATAATATTAACTCTAGTAATGTTTTATATGCAAGACTTTCTTGTATTTTCACATTGTGTTATTAGTACTTCTGCCAAAAGTAAAAGACCTTAAAACTGCTTCCACCACTAGCGACTGTGGGCAACTGTGAAACCTGAACGTGTTAATGTGGTGATTTTGCCAAACATCTGATTTCTGACCATCAAACCCTCATGACTCATTATGCATGTGATGTCTCTGGTTAATAATTGTGCACGGAAGGAACCATCTGCTGAAAGTTTTCCAAAATGCACACAAACATTTTTGGACTAAAACCCTCTCTCAGTGCCCTCTGACTTGTGTCTGTTGCCCTTTGACCTCACAGCTGTGCCGATTCACCACACCTGTCCCCCACCTCGCCGTCTACTCTGGCATCTCTGACTTCCCCTCTGCCAACGCCTCACCCTCTCTCCATTTCCTGGCCCACACACCGGCTTGTCCATCCCCCATCAGCGTGGCCTTGGACAGCACCTCCGGCTCCGAGCGGCGAACGGAGGCCAGTGAAGGCGAAGGCAACCCCGCAGCTGGAGGTGGAAACAGTGGAAATGTGTCCAAGTCTCGCATGGCTCTGTCCCTGCGTCGTCTTCTGAAGAGAGGCTGCACCCCCTCCACCATGTTTGCCAGCTTTTCTCCGAAATGTCACTCAGCTGCCGGGACAAGCAGCCGCATCCAACCAATCAGCCCGGACCAACCCAGTCAGGCTCCACCCAGACGGATTGCAAAGTGAGTGCGAGTTAAACACAGTCAAGCATTCAACAGAGCATCTGAAATCTGGTGAAATGTAGAGATACTTTTACCAGAAAGAGTTTTCTTGAACTGGTACCAACTATAACTACTAAAGTATTATAATCAAAGTTTGTAGTGGAACTAAGTAAAGCACTAAACAGCTAAAATGACAATTTTTTTAATTCAAGAGCTGGTGGAGACCAAAACAGAGCGAAAAAGAGAGTGAATATTAGATTTGAATTCATCTGAAGGTCAGAAACATGACTCCTAAAATATTCCACAGTAGCTGCATGTGTTGGTGTGTAAAGTCAGCTGTTTGCTAACTTTTTAGCAATAACAACTTTATAAGGAGAAACAGTATCAGTGTTTAAAACATAAATTAATACATAAAAATAAATGGCCATTTTTGAAAGGTTCTGTATGTTACATTCACCGCCACTAGATGTCACACTCGTGCACCAGCATCTCTGACAAAAACAAAAGGTCACATGGCCACAACACCAGCCTAAACAGACATATTGGTGATATTTCTGTCCTCAAGGCCATCAGACTCCATTAGAAATATCTGTCATTTTAACAGGCAAGTCTTACTGTAAACACATTTCATTTAAATTTGGCAGAAACAAAATAAAACTCACCAAAACCATCTTAGAAAATCTTTCCACTGTTCCAACAATCTAGTTAGGACTAAAAACTCCTAAAAACTCCTAAATTAGATGTGAATATATTCTGGCCTCACGTGCTTCACATTAGCAAGCTCATTATCTTGAAATAAAATGTTTCTTTTATCTGCTGTAATCAGGGAAACATAATTATTAACCTGATAGCCACTATGCTAATGCAAGCTGAAACATCAAGTAGAATGCATTAGCTAAAGTTTGATGGTGTGAGCTGAATGTGAATGGGTTCAGCTTTAAACACTCTGCCATCTCACTTGCAATGCAGTGTGAGGGGGTCAAAGGTCACAG
>JAQMCX010000033.1:4052502-4062987 GCA_029814765.1 Acanthurus leucopareius
ACACACACACACACACACACACACACACACACACACACACACACACACACACACACACACACACACACACACAGACCTGGCATAAACATAAATATGTGTCGACCGCCGTGTGTGACCTCGCCGTGACATGATGAATGACCAAATCAGAAGCGTAATGAAACGCCGCACATTCGCCTGCTGCTGCTGCTGCTTCCCTATGTATGTATGTGTGTGTATTTATGTGTGTATATGTGTGTGTGTGTGCATGTGTGAGCGCCCACAGGACTTCAATCAGAATCACAGGTGACCCGGTGTCTCACCGAGCCTCCCAGGTTTGACAAGAGCAGATAATTACCAGTGACCCCCCACCTCGTAAAATGAACCAAGAAGAGGAAATGAGTTTGTGAAGACAAAGACCTTGAAGACTCAACTATATTTAGGTCGCCTCTTTACTCCTCCTGACTCTCCTCCCTCTGTGTTAGCCTTTCACCTCCACACACCTTCCTGACATCCTTTAATTCTACCCTCTGGCCTCTTTACCTGAGGGGGCTTCGATCATTATTGAAGCCATAATCTGCTGATTTAACTCAGCCATAAAAATGTCAATGTGCCCGAGACTGTGAAGACTGGTTGCACATGCCTGTGGGACACACATGACACTGTAGTTAAATAATACAGTGTTATCAGTGATATTTGGGTGGAGTTGATTCTTAATATACAGTATCAATATAGCTTAATTAGATAAGCTTTAGTGAGAGTTAGATAAGATTTTCAAGGGAGTTCTGAGTAAATAAAAATAGAATTATTATGTATTTTAATGGTCATTTTATGGGGGTAAATAAATATCGACGAATGGCACACACCACAACATTTATAGCCTAAGCAGCTGTTCAACACCTGGTCTTAAATGGGCTCTTAAACAAACATACAAGACTTTCCTTAGCAGAGAAAGGGTCAAATACTTAAAGTGACTTATTTTAATTGTAGACATACTAGAGAAGTGCCCTCTTGTGGTAGAAAAACCTACCTAATTTGAAAAATTTAATTTTAAAAAAGGGAAAGAGTTCTGTTGGGAAGGAACCTACACATAATCAAACCTGATCTGAGTACACTTTAGAATAATTTGGGAAAATCAAGATCAAATAATAATATATCAGTTCCTGATCCTCTTTATTTTTCTTCTCTTCCTCCAAAACTTGAATAGTTAAATCACTCTGACCCCAGTGAGAGAAAATCCTATTGACCAGGACAATAAAAAGTTAAATAGTTGCCCTTGTTAACGTGCGTGTTTTATTTAGTTAAGCACAGCAATTGTATGATCCAATGAAAACACCTTATTTCTGTGGTTGACTTAAAACCGACTGTGCACGAAAGTTAATTCAGTGTATATTTGTTATTGTGTGATTACCATTTTTTTATAAAATCAATTTAATTCTTCAAAATAATGTAATTTAGCTTCGGCAGTAATGTAACCTGAGCTTTCATGCTCTGAATTAAACTGTTAATTCTTCGTCAGCATGGGTAGTGTGTCTTAACAATAACAAACCAACCAGCTACTGTCTCTGTCACACACACACACATACACACACACTTATACACACACACACTTATGCACGCCCCCACATACAATCTTTGTCTCATGAGAAAAGGTATTAATACCTGGCAGGCTTTAAAATGTCAGCCAGTCTCAAACAAAGTGCACAAAGAGCCGGTTTATTTATGGATCTGACACTTCTCATGTATTTCTGCTCTTGAGCTATTTTTGCTTTCAAAGTGTGTCTTTAGAACAAAGAGAAGAAGGAGGATGATGAGGAGGAGGATGAGGAGGTGGGATGAAGATAAAGATGTGGACAGACAGACGGAAAGACTGACCGAGTGTGTGGGAAAAGTGTGTGTGGGCCAGCGGCCAGAGACATCAGCCAGCGAAGCCCTGAGGAGTTGGTATTTTAACCCTCACTTGGGGTAAAGTGTCCCTCAGGATGGTTCCTCCAGTTCTGACACATGGCTGTGATCAAAGAATCGCACTGGGCGATAAAAATACCACAGATGTGGGCTAATCACAAATCTGCATTCTGCCTCCATGGCTGCTTTTTAAAATATGAGATGATGGAGTTTATTCACTCTCTTTCCTCTGTCCTCCTCTCTTAGTATTCACCTCCACAGCCTCACACACACACACACACACACATTTTAGTCCAATCTCCAGAGCTGTTTACTCATTGAGTGATGATTGCCTGTTTAAACATCTGTTCACACCAGTGTGCACAGCTACACACACACACACACACACACAGAGCCAGTAACATCAGTGTTTACCTGCTTAAAGATCTAAATAAACGATAAAACATTTTTTGAACCTCATATATTTTATGTCTTAATTTATTCTGAACAAATGAGAATTTGTTTTCTGCCGTCAAACGGAGCCAAACGGAGACGTTGTATTTCTGGATATTCAATATTATGATGTTCTGAGGGCTGTTACAGAGCTTTTCCACATGGTGCAATCACTTGAAGCTCGTTATTAGCAAAACCAATGAGCTCGCAGTGAACGAAGACGCTTCAAGTGTAAATGTTGCTGCAAAGAAGCTTCAACTCCTAAATTGCAGAGGCTTCACACACATCTTCAACCCAGCAGCAGAAGATTGCAACAATCAGATGACAAATATGTATGAAATGTCATCATTTTATCCTGTTAGACATCTGAATGAAGTTTTCTCACAATCAGTGTGAGGTCAGAGTGAACTTTGACCTTTGACCTCCAGATTAAATCGATCTGTTCTTGAGTTGACGTTTGCGCCAGATGTTACAAAATTCTCTCCAGGCGTTTCTCCGTCATCACGTTCACAAGTACAAGATGGGCATGAGGTCAAAGTGACCTTGACCTTTGACCTTTAACCTTTACTCCGCCAAAATAAAATTATCTCATCCTTGGGTCCATGTTGAGTTTTGAGCAGAGTCTGAAGAAATTTGCTCAAAGCGTTCCTGAGATATTCAGTTCACAAAAATGGAAGGAAAATCTGAAAACATAATTCCTCTCGCAACATCTGTCCCCGGCACGGAGGAATAAAACCCGACCAAAACACAGATGATAACAACAAACAAAGGATTTAAGGCCGCGCTAATCCATATTTTTTTATATTCACAATCGGTTAAACGGCTGCATATAAATGTAAACGGGGTCAGTCGCAGTGACAAATCCATGGAGAATCATCAGCGGACTCAGTAGTTCCACACATCTGGAGCTTTTTTATCATTTCCAGCTCGTAACATCACTGCTTTGTCATTTCCAGCCGCAGCAAACAGATGTATTCAGCCGAAAGGCTCAGATGAAGCGAATGTACACTACCTGCCCAACACAAAACAGCAAGCACAGTCAGTAATTAGCCAGTGATTAAAGTGAGGCATCCACCTGCTTACAAACCAGATATTTAATCTGAAAAACATTTATAAAAACTGTCAGCATATAACACAAACCACCACTAACTCTAAAAGCTCAAAAACATTTCCTTTTTCAAGCAACAAAATCCACATTCCCACCTGAAGGAACCATCATAAACATCTAAACTAGTCATCAGAAAGGGTTGATCATCGAACGACTCAAAGATATTTCCTCAAGAGCTTGTAGAACCAAACAAGAGCTTAAACCAGAGTAAACATTGGATTAAAGTTGAATCTAATCTGCAGCTCGATGGGTATGTGGTATGTGCATAGCTGGATGTTTAAGAAGGCCATTGTTTGGTGACACATTAGCCTTAAGAACATTAAAAGCCGCTCTAGTTTGACAGGCTTTAGCGGTTAAAGATCAGCTAATGCAGGGTTAACAGTTGCCCCTTAAATGTTAATAATTTGTTGAGAAGCTCCTGCATCAAGTCCCATTTTGACCTCACTAGTAGAAAGGTGGTGTAAGTGTATTTCTTAATGATGTCAGTGTTGGATGTCGCAGAACTTCCTGCAGCTCAGCGATACAAACTTAGAGATTGTTAAGTTTGTTAAAAAACCCTCTAAAGTTTTGATGGTTGGATGCCTCTTCATCCTTGGCTCGGCTCTTTCTTTACAGTGAGGTCAAAATGGTCGGTAAGTCCACTTATAACTGCATTAAATTGCTAAAAATGAGGGGTTTCATGCTTTGGCTGCACTTCTGAAGGTTATCTGCTCTGTTATCTTTAATTGTAGACCGGTCTAACTCTGTTATTTTATCCCCTCAAGGCTTTTCTCCAACTCAGATTTTTTTTTTAGTATAAAAAAATCGCAGTCTTTTGGCTCCCACACTGGAGGGTGAATTCAATTTATAAGGTTATTTTTGTCTATTTAAACACTAATCAGTCAGAGAGATTATGATATTAGTTCACAGAAGAGCAGGACAGTTAATGTCAGACGTTTTGGCTTTGAACTCATCGCTCCCTGCAGCATTTAGCCTGCAGACTGAGGGGTGATGATGACGACAGACCCTCCCAGAGGAGAGTCAGTGCACAGGTGGATGCTGGGTGGAGGTGAGGGCTGATTCAAAGCTACGTGACAGAGATTCCTGCAGAAAAACACAGAAGCAGTGGAGGCACAGGCAGAACAGGGTGAAAGCAGAACAATTTGTAGAAAAACCCTCCATAGAGAAACAAACTGCATCAGTTGTTTGATCAAATATCTAAACTGACATGTGACTTTTTACTTTGTGAGGAAAAGTTGGAAGTCTAGAGAATCTTTGACCTCTCTTACCACAACTAACCCATAATCTTTACCTTAGTTTTCAAAAATAAACTTAACCAAAGTTCAACCATCGCTCTGGCTGATTTTAAAAAAGGATCACATGATATTTCACCCTTTAAATTTTTGCTTTCTAGTATGAAATTAGATAAAAAGATTGATGCCAGTCACATCTGTCTGTACAGTTAGCTTAACAGACTAAAAACATGGGTAAAAAGTTAATCCAGCTTTGTCCAACAATAACTGCCTCCCAGCATCTCCAAATATAATTAATTAACAGTTCATTTTGTGTGTCTGTACAGAACTCAAAGTTTAGAAATTAAACTTCCCAGTAACTTCAGGTAACTTCATTTAATCTCTATTGATCCCAGTAAGCAAATAGTCCAGTTTATAATCCATTCAAAGTGATGGCAGGTTGATTTTGTTAAAGTTTAATAGAGTCAGACTTGTTGCTTCCTTCTGTCTAAATGCTAATCTAAGCTAACAGGCTGCTGGATGTATTAATATATTTAATGTACAGACACAGGGGTGGTATTAATTTTCCTAAAAGGCTTTGCTTTACATTGAGCCCCATATTGGTGGAATTTGCGCTGAACATGTGTTGCCTCAGCACAGTTTGCGCTGACGTCCCTGAACCAGCCTCGCAGGCTTGGATCTATTAGCTAAATGTACATTCTGCTCTTTAAAGGGAACCATTGAAAACAAGTTGCACACCTCACATTAAAAATAGCTCGACCTCGGCCACAGAAACAGAGAACGGGAGGATGAGTCAGCGAATGTGCCAAGACCTCGAGGAATGTTCTGTTAGTGGCCTCAGAGTGAAGCGCTGTCCATGGTGCTGAAGGATATTTCCAGGTGTTTTTGTCGTTTTTTTGTTGGACAGATTGTTACAGCTGCAAATACAGGTTAATATCATAATAATCTGTTAGTAATTTTCCTTATGAACAGATTGTTTAGCGTGTTTAATGTCAAACATGTCCTCCACGTCGCCATCAAGACACATTTTCTGAAGCACAAGAGTATGAGGCAGTGTTATAATAAATGACCACATTTTTCAGCCAAGATTGAACAAAGTTATGAGAGTTAAAGTGAGGAAGTGTACAGTAACTGTGGTTAAAATGTGACATATAGAGCCTTTCTCGATTTCTTATGATCTTAACCTTGTTTTCCGCGCTAAGCTTTGGACTTCAGAGGAAGACTTATACTGTTAATTATCTTGAGGGGTCAATTTTGAAATGTCACAAAATACTGTCACAATTTTCCCAAAATCCCATGAGAACAGCTTCAAATTGCCTCATTTGTTCATCCAACAGTCCAAAAGCCAAACACTTTTTTTTTTTAATTAACAGTGTTATTAAAACCCAGAAAAGCCACAAATCCTTATTTTCAGAAGCTGAAACCTGCAAATTTAGAGCATTTTTTTCTTGAAAAGGTGTTTTAAATGATTATTGGATCATAAAACTAATGATTTTCTGTCATTTTAATAACTGATTTGTTGCATCACACTGCAATCTCAAATGTTAACACTATGCAATGTTTAAGTTATGCATGGAGATCCAGATGTTGCCAGCTGGAGCTGCGCATACATGCTATGGATCTGCTGCAATCTCAGGGAACCAATAGCTTTGCGCATCAGCCAACAGTATTGGATCCTAACAAATCCACATCTCACAAGACATATAGAACATAAATCCTCCTTGACGACGCTCAAAATTGTAGAATTAATTATTTGCCCGTCAGCCAGCGAGCTTTTCCTCCCAGCAAACATAATTTTGTTTCTGGCTGAATCAATCGGAGTTAATCTGTGGGTCTGATCGCGCTGCTGGCCGTGGAACATATGTTCTCATGTTCTCCGCTGGCTGCTTTACACACTGTCCAGCTGCTGAGATCCTTTGAAACATCTGTCTGCCATTGTCTGTTCCCATTCATCAGAGGTATCCACTGTATCTACTACACACACACACACCCAACCCAAACAGACACAGACGCCTCAGTCACAAGTCTCACGTCTCAAACACTCTATTTTAACACCCGTCTGTATTTATAGCGCTGTGTTAAAAGGCCTGTCACCTGACCGAGCTGCATAGTGAGGAGGAGAAAAAAGAAGAAGAAGAAAACTGCTTTTTTATTAGGAGTGATGCTAACCTGCGACAGACAGCGAGCTTTAAAACTATGAAACGCCTGTCGGACAATGTGAGTGAAAGAGGGGAGGAGAGCAGAGCCAAACTGTTTGTCCCCCCCCCCCCCGAGAAATTACTGTCACGAGTAAGCCATGAAGAGAGGAGGGAAAAAGTGAGAGGCAATCAGACGTTTTCCTCTCTCTCTCTCTCACACACACACACTCAGCGTTACTCTCATCTCTAAGCACAGACACACACACTTGTGAATGTCAACACAGTTCCAGTCAACATGACTTAAAAAAAAAAACAACAACACGAGTTCTCCATCTGCAGAACGAAAGGGTGGTGAGAATTATGACGGACTGAGTTTTGTTCTCGTCCTCCCGGGCGGATGATTGCCTTTCACAAATAAACACTTTGATCTGTGTGTGTGTGTGTGTGTGTGTGTGTGTGTGTGACCAGCAGCAGCAGCAGCAGTTCAATACTGAGGGACACATTTGTATGGGTGCAGCTCTTCCAGGTTCATTGTCGTATTTGCTTTGTCTCTTTGGTTTCACTGCTCGTGTGTTTACCCTGTCGATAATCCAAGGTAAATGTGATGTTTGTGGGCTCCACTCTGCAGCTATTTTTATCGATTCAGTCCATTTAAAAAACAAAAAAAAAGAGAAACGACTGCAAAAAATGCATAAAACACAAGCAAATGCGGGCACTTTTCAGGGGGACACTGCATATTTATGAACATGCTAATAGTTGGTTCAAAGCTGGTGCTAAACCAACAGCACACACCTTCAATATCTCTGTTAATCTCACAGTCATAAAATCAGAATATGACAAACAAAGTAAAACTTCACCTAAAACCCCAAAATATCTCAACTCAAGAGTGAACTTAACAGCTTTTTGTAGTTTTTTAACCTCATCTCATGCTGTAATCTTCCATAAATCATTTTCTGCTCATGATTAAACAGCAGAACTGCACTTCTTCTAGAAACATCTGGATGTGTGTTCACTTTGACAGCTTCTGTATTTGTATTGTGCTTTTTTATGTCCCTGATGTGTTGTGGATTGAATAAAGCTGCATTTTTTATTCATTTGCTGCATTTAAAATAAATCAAATCAACACTGTCAAACACAAGGATATTTATTTGATATAAGACAGATAAAACATACAACAAATAAAGATAAAAAATCTGGAAAATTAAACTTGTCAACTTTCAGCATTGGTGCCTATAAAAAACTTAACATTAATTGATTAACAATCAAAATGGTTGCAGATTATTTTTTGTTCAATTTTTCACAAGAATAAATAGTTTCTTATTAACATGTGATCATATGGAAGTCAATGGAAAGTCAATGAAAAAATGTGGACAAGTAGGTTTCAGTAAGTGAGACAAAACTAAACTAACAAAAAAAAAACTAACCCAGAGATTTTTATTAATCTACTTTTTGATTTTATCAACAAAAGAGAGAAAAGAAGAGACTTAAAGAAAACAACTGAGATAAAAGATGAACTTTTTGGTGAGTTTTTGGATCAGTGAGAGGCCGAGGTGAACATGAACACCTCTTATTTTCTGACACTTCAGAAATATACAGATGTTTTACAGCTGTGTAACCACATGCTGAGTAGTATTTCTATTGATGTGCAGTGGATTTCTCCTTTAAATTACTCATTATTTTAAAATTACCATGTTCATTGCATATTTTGTTTTGTGTCTCTTGGTTCGGTTGCTAGTTTGTGTGTTTTTTTTGTCAATAGCTGAAGGTGGATGTGATGATTGTTGTTATATTTACTGTGAATTAAAAAAAAAAAATGTCACACTGATAAACAACAGCCTGGGGGCTCCTGAGTGGAAAAAACAAGACTATTAATGGGATTTATTTTGTTACAGATGATAGTAAAGGAAAAGAGAGAGAGAGAGAGAGAGAGAAAGCAAAGAAACTGCAGAGCAACACGGTGAGGTGATTTAAGGAAAAGGAGGCAGAATACTTGACAGGATGAAGGTGAATAATACCAAGAAAACGCGAGCAAAAAAAAAAAAGAAAAGTGGGCTGGTAGAGGAGGAGGGGTTGAGCTGAAGTGAGCGAGAGGGAGGAGAGGAAGGGAGGCAGACTAAATCCTCACACCATTATTACCAGGACTCACTCACATGCAGCCCCTCCTGTGATGGAGTGAGATGAGATAGAAAGAGATAAAGAAGAAGAAGAAGAGAGAGAGAGAGAGAGAGAGAGAGAGAGAAAAGATGGAGTTAAATAGGAAATGGAAAGCAGGATTACTGGTGTGACAGCACTGGCAGATGAGCGGCAGCGCAACGGTGAGAGAGAGAGAGAGAGAGAGAGAGAGAGAGAGAGAGAGAAACTCTGGTGAAGGGGGAGAAAAAAAAAGGAAAAATCAGTGCAACAGGATGAGGACCTGCTAGTGCACAGCCGGCCCGACCCCGCAGACCTGCCATCTGTCCCGCTGTTCTCTCCGCGTTCCTGACGCTTCCACTACCAACCAACATCTGGATCATCTTGCATCCATATGGGAAAGAGTCTGAGTCTGGGCCAAAAAAAAATTCAAGTATTATCCCGCCTTCATCATTTTTTTTTTAACATAGGAGCCTAAAAAAAGGATCAATATAACCAGAGGGGATCCCTTGCTGCGGAGTATCACCACCACAGGGGCTGATAACTGGACCGGAGGAGGGGACAAACTTTTGCTTCCAAAAGATGCAGATGCGTTCACGGGACCCTTCCTCAGCTTGTCTGTGAGGTTTTGTTTTTTTTTTTTTTTTAAACTTCCCATGGATCTGTTGTGTCTCTTACCCCCGTGCAGGGAGAGGGAAAAGGAGACGGAGGAGGTGGAGAGGGGGAGAAAGGAGGAGACGGCGGGGAAGCGTCACCGCCGCCGCCGCTGCCGCTGCTGCTGCTGAAGTGTTAACCGGCGTTTGTGCTCCTCCGCTGAAGAGGCTTTTTATCACTCTTCCTCCCCCCCTTTCACTCCTCTCCTCATCCGAACCAGCGGGGAGCCTGAAGGATACAGACAGAGAGCTAAACACAGTGGGTTCATGCACATATGCACACACACACACACACACACACACACACACACAAACACACACTCAAACACATTCACACATACACACACACACACACACACAGGCTGGCCGCTCGTCTAAAGGCTCCCGCACCTCTCGTCTTCTGTCACCCTCCTTTTCCCTCACTTTCCTCTCCTCTCCTCTCCCATTTTTGATGTCCTGTCTTCACCCTCGCGACCACTTGTGAACGTGTTCGCTGTGACACGCGCAGACAAACAGAGAAGTGAGAGAAGGGCAGAGAAAGAAAGAAAAAAAAGAAAGTGAGGAGTTGGGAAGAGAGAGATTTTTTTTTTATGTGGGAGATCACATATGCTTGCTGTCACGTTGTGAAGTCCTTCAGGGGAGTGTGTGTAGACATCCAAAGCTGCCAAACACACACACACACACACTAACACACACACACACACACACACACACACACACACACACACAGTCAGTGCTAACTCACTCAGTCGCGCTCACACAGAGGCTTGGTCTAAATGCGTACTCCTACAGGTGCTGAGAGGGGAGAGAGGCAGGTGAAAATCGGGTGAAAAAAAAGGGGAAAGAAATAGAGAAACACACCTTTGGAGAGAAAATCAGCCTTGGAAACGATGGAGCAGCTGGAGTTCAAG
>JAQMCX010000033.1:4063593-4126380 GCA_029814765.1 Acanthurus leucopareius
GCAGCTGGTGTGCTAGTTGGTTGTCGGCAGTTTGCACAGGAAACTCTCTCACACACACACACACACACACACACACACACACATTCCCTCACACACTCTTATTCACAGTCATGAACTCATACTTTATGTAAGTGAGGAGTACAGCTGAGGAGCAATAGATGGATGCTAGAGTGAGAAGCTCAGAGGGGAAAATGAGTGTGAGTGCAGTCAGACTTGCAGTTTTTATAAATGAAGAGTTTCCTCAAGAGGAAATCTCCGTCTGCTGCTGACAGAAACGGAGCAGCCAGTTGTTTTTAGAACAAAAAACTACTGTAAGAGGACAAATTAGCATTTTTCACTCTGAGGTTTGGCGCTTAGCTGCTTGTTTGGAGTGTGTGTGTGTGTGTTTTTGTGTGAGTATGTGTGTGTGCACAGTCTTCTCATGCCTTTGTCAATATGACTCATTTACTTATAGATTATGGATGTTGCAGTTGCAGTGTTTCACTGTGGTATCAGTTATCTGTTAATGCTCATTGATTCGTCCCATAAGCTCAATGTAGCAACTCTCATTTTTCTCCATTAGTGACCGAAGCACCGGTCACCTCCAGTTTACATGGATCATGTTGTAGGATTGTGTGTCACAGTTTCTTTAGGTGCATAGTTCACAGTGAAATTGACCAGTGGTTCTCAACCTGAGGTTTGGGGCCCCTCAGAGGACTCAGGATTAATCCATGAGGTCGCATGCTAATTATTGGCAAAATCAGAGTAAAAAACATGTTTATATGATAAAAAAAGTCTTTATTACTGTGGCTACTGAATACTTTACCTAATTGGACTTTTGAATATCCTCTCTAAACTGCAAAAATGCTTCTTTCTGCTCCAGTGAACAAATATCATGTTACAACATCAAGTACCACAATTTCTTCTAGGAGCTCAGACCACAGCTGCACTGAGCACCAAGATAAATCTTAAGGGCCTAAAGATAATTATAGGGATAAAAAACTCATCTATTTTCCACATAAATTATGCTATTATAACAGACTTTTGCCTTATTCTTGCATTTTTGTAAAAAAAGAGGCTACTTTACTGTCCAGAGTCTCCTGAAAATCCCTTTTTCAGACTTCAAACTGCTGCAATTTTAAACCCAAAACGTTATTTTTTAACCCAGTTTCACAATCTCTTAGTTGCACCGTTCAGGACCAGTATTTCCCAACCATGCTGACTTTTTAATGTTTTTTTTTTTTGAGGAATTAATTAATATTCATTGGCCATTTCTTAACACAGAGCACATGAGACAGGAGAAAAAAATGACTTCCCTTAATTTTATGTTAAAATCTTGAAAATTTTACTTCTTCAAGCTTTTAAAATTCCTACAAAAGAAACAAAGCGAGTGATGAAACAAAGTACACTATAAAAATAAACACTGACTTGTGCTGCAAATTATGGAAACCACTGACGAAGAATCAGGAACATGTGTGTGAATGTGTGAATGAATGGATACTTCCACCATTTCATGCATGTTTCTGCAGGCGTGTTGTGTTTTTTAAGAAGGTGTGTGGGTGTCACAGAGATTTTAATTGCCTTACGTTTGATTGGTTGGGAGGGGGGAGCAAGCCGATCTAGAAATGCCCCCCGTCCCGTCAACGTCACTCATCTCAGCTGATGTGTCCGGTCTGCAACGATTTCCTGTAAAGCTGTCAAGTGTGTGTGTGTGTGTGTGTGAGCAGGAACCCACAGAGAGATGGAGTTGCAATGTCAGCTGTTAAAACTCTAATGATGATAAATTTATGTTGCAGACGTTGTGTGATATGTTTCGTAATCAGCTCAGGGGTTAAGTATGACATGCTCATTTATTCATATTGTGAGTTTAATTTCTGTGTTTATTAGCCGTGTGTGTGTGTGTGTGTGTGTGTGTGTGTTTGCGTTGGGGCATGTTTGCATACATGTGCATGGACACAAATCAGCTTGTCTTTCCACATTTCAGCCACAAGGAGCAGAGATGGAGAATTAAAATGTGGAGGAGGAGGGAGGAGCGACTGAGCTGGTTGATGCTGATGGAGTGGCTGCTCCTGGTTCAGGCTCGGTGTTGCGTTTACTGTCATTCGTAACTCGATAAATGGTGAATTCATGAAAGGGTCATCCTCATTAATGCAAACTGTGATTAAAGTCAGGACCTTCTCATTGAATACTAATGTGTAGTCTATTAAATGTGAGTTCATTAGATTTTTGTAACCACATGTCCACACCTGATCTATACCTGTCATTGTATCATACATACTCATTTTATGTACCCATCACTCTGGTTTTTTAATAGAATACCTAATGAACCTATAGATCACAATGGAGAAATCATATTAATGGAAGTTTCTTATGGCCTATAAATTCAATGGAAACACCAAAACCAACAAAGCTTCAGTCCTTATCTTAATAATCTCCTTAATTTTAGCTATTAGGTGGCAGCAAGAACAAGCTGTGAACAAGCCAATAACAACATTCAATTATTGGAGCATTAGGCTGTCATCTTCCATAGCAAAACTGTCTTTAAAGCATTTAATTGTTTGCCTAGGGGGCGCTATAATCCATATTTATTCTTCTTTCAGCCCTGATTTTAAACTCTACAAACTCTTGAGGAAACATCTGGCTCTTTAGCTGCTAAATGCTCCACTACCTTCACCACTTGTTTGCTTACTTTGGCTGTCTGATGTTTTGGTGCTACAGGTTGCATAAAGTTTGTTTATAAGAGCTTTTTATGTCTGGAAACGATGTTGATCAGAATAGTAGTGATGCATATCCTCCACAGCTCCACCTTCTTGCCAAAATATGCTCATTTCTGGCAAAACAAGACAATAATGCCCATGATGCCAAAAAAAGACGCTTGGGTAACATCACAAACTTAAAACACTTGAAATCAAGCATAAATTAGGAATTTATAGTATCAGAACACCGCTGTTAGGACATGAAATTATTGCTGTGGAGTAAGTTTTCACGCTGGGACTAATTGAACTGATCTCAAGTCTGCATAAATGAGGCTTGAGAGAGTCCTGATGCTTCCTCGGGGCTGTCAGAGCGCCGAGCCTGCAGTGTGTTGATGAGAGGAGTGCCGTCTACTACATTAATATTTGCCCACTAATTCAAGTGTCCTAATTAATGCAATCAAATCGGTTTCAAAGGTGCTGCGAAAAAAAAAAACAAGGTTTTGAACAGACATGTTGATAATTCTCTGCTGATGATCCTCATCCCATCAACTAGATCCTCTCTGCTCATTTCCTCTCCACCCCCTGGGGACTCAGTACAGGGACTCCATCATGTCCCAGCTAAGTAGTTAAATAACTGAATCTTCCCTTCTGTACACACTATACTGTAAGTCCCAGGAGACACTGAACAGAGGACAGCTGAGCAGGTGCTACAACAGTTTTTCTCATAATTTTATAACTTCCATCAGGCATATGAAGCAGACAATGCAGCAGTCCTATTTGTATTGCATTTGAGAGCTCAGTTAGAAATAAATGCTGGTATTTTTGGTCCATTTTTAGGAAGGAATCACAAAGACAAATGTTACTTTGATTCTCTTTTTAGACAACCTGAAAGTGCAACATAATAAATTGTTAAAAGAAAAAAAGAGAAGAGTTTTGGTTAATGCTTTTTTCTCTTGGTCTACTTTCAAGCAGCTGATGCCAACTTTTTTGGCTCATGAACACATTAATCAAAGGCTGCTACAGGTTTTATTAGCAGAGAGGTAGATAGTTCAATGGAAGAGTGATTTTGCATTTCTAGACTGTTTTACTTGATAAATGGCCAGAGGCTAAAAGGCTGAAAATAGTCAAAGTTGCTTGATAAAAAGCTTAAGAAACCAAAATAAATTTGTACTGGATTTCAAGAAATGCAGCAACACATGAAAGGGCTTTTTGATCTGACATACCTCTTAGTGAGAGGACATCATTCGTCTGTCCCTTAGAAATATTACAAATGAAAGATAATAAAATACATGTTTTATGATTTGAAAACAATTTGTTTAATAATTGGTTACATTTAGAGACAGATAATGGTTTGATTTTAAATAATTTCTTGCTAAAGTCAGAGGTTTCCTGTGTTTAAGTCTAATGTTTTATTGACCCACAATGACCTCATTTGTTGTTTTTTAACTGTCATCTGACTTTCATCTTGGCTCCTGACAAACTTGAGTCATCATTAATACAGCAGCTTGAAGATTTTCTCAGTTGAAATTGAATATTTTGGGCTTTTATTCTGAAAGATTTATTCTATTCTTTCTTTTAGAAGCGCAGCTTGCAATTATCAGTCATTGTTGCTCTTTTCTCCCCTTTTGTTATAAAGGAACAAGATAAGATAAATTTAGATGGGATTTGATAAGATAGATAAACTTTTTTAGTCCCCAGAGGGAAATTAAGACGTGGCAGTGGAACAAGGACAGAAATAACCACAGTTAAACAGTGAATAGAAGTGAAAATAGAAACTATAGAAGAGCGATTAAAGACAAAATCACAAGGTTAAAGTGACAGTGGTGTAATTAGTAGCAGACTTGCATGGAAGTCATATTGTTACTTTCTCTTTAGAGGCCTGAAAATGAGACACAAATTGGCTTAAAGAGAGGCCTGCCACAGGTAACACGAGCAGTTTAAAAGAGAACAGTTTAATAAAAAATGATTAAGATATTGTTAGTATGTTTCACTTGTTACATCTTTAGGCCAAGAAGATGAAAATATGAAGTGTTAACTCTGGAAAAAGCACCTAAGAAGCAATGACACATTTACATAATGAAACTGTAAAGTGTTTTATTACCCAAGAAATCATCTGTAATTTTTTTTCAGAGCTCTTAAAATCAACCTGCCACCAATGTAAGGGTTCAAACTCTTAAAGAGGGGGCTTAGCAGTGATGGAGGCTACACACTGTCAGTGGATGACGGAGGTTTATTATGTTACAGGGTTTTTTTCTCATTCGCTGCTGCTGTCACACAGTAATCCTGTTGTACTTTTGTCCCATACTCCATCACGTCTTCCCAAAGTTATCACAACAGCTGCGTGGCTAGTTTTCATTAGTAGCACACTGATAAACTTGGCTGTGTGTAGTCACTATGATGCTGTTACATGCACAGTCTTATGTGAGTCCCAATGAGTTTATCCCACATTGCAGAGATGCACTCCATCTGGAAATTTCCATAATAATAGAAAACCTTCAAAATCTATGTGCACATGTGTATATAACTTTTAAAAATAACCACCTAAACACATCAGGATTTAAGACTTGTGTGATTACACATTTTTTGATAAAAAGCACGATGTTTTCCTGTTTATCTCTCTCCAGCTGACTGATAAGAGGAGAGTCAGCTGATTGTTGTTGTTGTTCGCTGCGTTTGTGTGTGATTGAAATTCAGATGCGACACATTGTGCTGTGTCCCTTGTGTTCACATCCTTTCTGTGTCGTAATCACACATTGTTATAGTGCTGCTAATCTGGAGCAGACACACCCACTCTGTCAACTTCCTAACCACCACCCCCACTGCACACACACACACACACACACACACACACACACACACACACACATATACACACACTCACACACACTGCTAATCTGAGGCCCCATTATGATGCCTTTTTCCAGAGATTACTCTGTTAGCTGAATACTTGACCTGCTCTTCAGATCCACCCAGTCACCACTCGTTTGTTCTCTTTTCCGCTTTCTATCTCTTGCAGTCATCTACAATTACCCTCTTCCTCCGCCACTCTGTTCCTTTCAGATTTATAGTTTAAGATACCTCTAAAACATTATTTTTGCTCTCCTTCGCCCCTTTGTAAATGTTTTTATGATTTACTTTTACTCAAAAGTCTTTGCTATTCCTGTTTTCCCTTCATTTTCCCTTGATCTTGTCCAGCTTCAATTTCCAAGTTCTCTGCAATAATTGTTGCTATTATCATTATATTTTTATGATTGTGGCTTTTTCTTTAGTTATCCTTCTCCACTTATTTTGTCATCCATTTTTTGCACTGTCTGCCTGGTTGTTCACCTGTCTGACTGTATAACTGTCTGCACTGTCTGTCCATCTGCTCATCTGTCTGATCTTCTGACCCTCTGTCTGTTTGTTACAGAGTCTGTCTGGCAAAATGTGTTTATAAGTCACTAATGGTTTTTAGTGTGGAAAGGAAGGTAGTGGCGAAGGGTTAGACCTGTGTCTGTAATATGTGCAAAGGATTTGGGTCAACAACTAATATGTCATTAAGTATTTGTGGTAGCGCAGCAGTGAAGATTGTGATTTTACACGCATATTTACTGCTGCATAAAATATCGTGTTAAAAATAAAACTAGGCATAAAAAACCCAGCAATCTCCACACTCTTCCCCCAGATGTTACCTGTCTCAGACAATGAACATATTCTAATTCACAGACTTTAATAATGTAAAGTAACATCATCTCACAACCCAGAGGATATTAATTGTCTCTGTCCACAAAATAATTCTAACCCTGTAAATCCGTGGTTGTAAAAATCAGCTTTATATGCAGCAGATGAGGATAATATGTCATAAATGTTTCTCTGGTAAAGCTGTGCATAAGTGCTGATGTTTACAGATGTTTTGTCTTTATTTAGATTATTTTAATACCGTTACATGCTGTTTGTCTCATGTCTGTCACTATTAGACAGAGTGTTTCAGCTTGTAGCGGCTGTTTGTTGTTAATCTCCATATCACACAAGTGGGTGTTGGGTTAATGGCTGCTCTGTGCTCACGTCAAGATATAATGTGTCAGTGGAGACCAATGAATGGATCTCAGCCAAAACAAGCATCTCCATTTATATTTATTTACATGAGAAAAAGTGTGAGACAGTCTGTCTTCTGTTAATCTCATCTCTGTATGTATGCAAACCTAATGTACAGCTAAAATGGCTTAATGTTCAAAATTACACTATATGCAGATGACACTGCTCAATACATTTCTACAACCTAGATATAAAAAAAAGTTAGGATGCTGAATGGAAGCTAAAAAAGGTTATTATTTTCCAAACCTTTATGACATTCATTCATCTAGAAACAGTACAAAGACAATATATTTAATATTTTCTCTCATCAACTTATGCTAATTTTGAATTTGACGTCAGCAACATGTTGTAAGAAACAAAGTTTGAGAAAGTTGTAAAAAGCTCCTAAAACACCTGTTTGAAACATTGTACAGGTATATAGGTACATTGTTAACAGGTCATAGTCTTTGAAAGGCTCAGTCATTCAGATACAAGGATGGTGCAGCTTCACCACATTAATATTCATTATTAAACCAACTTCTTGGGAATCAGTTTTACAGAGTAAAATGTGTAACATCACTTACCTTTTGCAAACCGTAATAGCTTAAAGAAAAAAATTCAAAATGTCTTTGAATTATTGAACCAAACATCAACATCAGTATCAAACAAAAAAAACACAGATCAATGAAGCAATCCATAATAAAAGCTGCTCCATCGTTCAAGCTGAAACCTTGTATTGACTAAAGGTTGATCTATCAGCAGCATCTAATAACAGCGATAGATTGTGTTTAAAAGGTTCAAACTGTGTTTATTGCTATGGGCACCTACAGCCCAGGAGCCTAAAACCTTATTAAGATGAATGATTGATATGCCAGGAGTGTGAAGAGCGAGAAGGAGCGGGACACATTGAGGCCAGTGTTGCTTTGAGATGAGCTTTGAATCAAAGCTGGGAGGTGCTCTTAATTATCAGACTGTCTCTGATGGTAACAGATGAGACCGACTCTCTATATAAAAACAGATATGTGTGTGCGTGCATGTGGAGATCTTTATTTTCTATAAGAAAGCCCATCTGCCTTAATTAAAGGTTCAAAAGTATTGATTAAATTAGATGAGATCTTCAAAAAGCAGACATTTGATTGAAGTGGTTTGCTCCAGATGCTAATGCTGGTGATATATTTATTTCTATCTTCTTTTTTTTGAACACACACCTAAAACTAGGTGATGAATATGGCAGAGATTCATTTGCAAAAGGGAGAATGACCTGAAACTAAACTCCAATCATTCCTACAATGTCATTTTTGTCATTCATGTTAACTTCTTCAAGTTGGGTGCTAATGTAACATTTGGATGATTGTGGATTAATGATTTTTATGTTATGCAAATAAAAGTTCCCATCAAATGGCAAGGCTAAAGATGCTCTGTAAAAATACATATTTCTGATTTTATTGTGTAAATGCATACAGTGTACTTGTGAGGGAGATTTAGTCAAATCATTCAGGATTATTTGCAATCAGGATTAGTTTTGAGGTAGATGTACTTTACTTGAGTGTTTGGTATCACATGGAAACATGGAAATATCGTGATTTTAAGACTATTAACCCACTGGAGAGACATTCAGAAGCTACCTATCAGTATATTTAATAGTTGCATTTTAACAAGCTACAACCCAGAGATGATGATCATATTTAAACATTGATAATTATAATCATGAAAAACTCTGACTTGGATCATTTTGCATGGTCAAGATTTTTTATATTTTGTACAAATATTTTGATGTTAATAATTTTTTATTTTTCAGTGAGTATGTTTTTGACAGCAGGATTATGTCTGTAGTGAAAGATCTGAATGCTTCTTTGACCAATGGTTGAACATTTATATGCATTTAACTCACACATTTAACCTACTATTGACATCGTCCAACGTAGGAAGGGTAACTGATAAGTTCATGGTCTCTTACATTACTACATTTAAAGCCTGACCCTAAGTGCATTAAACTAGAGCTGTGTAAGTCATCTCCCTCTACCTCAGGTCATGAACATATCAATCAAGCCAATAGCACAGCAACAATTAGTGTGCAGCTGATGGCATCACACCACATGGAGAGAAGCTGGCTGAAGTAATGTAATGTATAATGTAATGAAATGTAATCCCAGCAATGAGGATCCAGGATCTGTGTTACAGTTTTGGCTGCTTTCATCCTGTGTGTGTGCATGTCTTTTGAATCAAGGATGTGTAGAGATGGAGAGGTGATTACAGTCATGACACTGGGGGCTGGATTATGGAGGATTACATCCACGCACACTTGCACACACTGACACACATACATGCTCACAGAAAGCATTCCTCATGACACAAGAGTTTAAATGCAGGGCTAATACTGTCATACAAAAGGGTCAGAGAGAGAGAGGCGGATCAGGAGAGACAAACAAAGGGTGGATACGTGATGACAGAATAAGATGAATTATGTCAGAAACATCATTAAAGTAAAGCAGCTTTTATGTTTGACTGTTGCTCCTTTTCTTTTATTCCCTTCCCCCCTCACCTTCTTTTCTTTTCCCCTCCTTTCTAGGTGTTAGGCTGCCAACATGGCCATTCCCAGGGGACACCTTCCTTCCTCCCCTTGGCCTCCTCTCCTTCTCCTTCTCCTCTTCCTCCTCCTCCTCATCGCCTCCCCGCTCCCCCTGCAGGCCCGGCCGCTCCTCCTCCACTCGTCCATCAACGTGGCGGTGGTGTTTAGCGGCTCCAGCTACCAGAACGAGGTCAGAGGTCGTCTCAGTGGGGAAAACTTTGTCGACCTGCCCGTGGTGGTCAGCCCGGTGACCGTGCTGGTCAATGACACCAACCCCCGCGACCTCCTGACACGCCTCTGCGACACCATGGCAACAGAGAAACTGCACGGCGTGGTGTTTGAGGATGATGTGGGTTCGGGTGCAGACGCTCAGGTAAAAAAAAAAAAAAGAAAAAAAAGAGGTTTATACATTTTTTTGGGTTTCCTGATAAAACATCCTCTTCAGAGTCACGGTGTTCAGTCAACCACATCCGTGTTTCCCAAAGCTGCACAAGGCAACATTTTAATGTAAAAAAAGCACCTGTCCTGTCAGCTTAAGTCACAAAGTTGAACTGCAGAAAAGTAGAACTAATTGAGATGCCAAGCATGTACTACACTTGCTAAAATTGAATTATGGTGTTGGCATGATTTTGGATTACTTTGGGAAGGAAGTAACATTAAATTGTATGGCAAATTGTTATTGTTTAGTTTAAAAAAACTTTTCAAAGGCACCTGTTGAAACAAGATTTATCATCTAAGTTTCGTACCAAAATTCAATGTGCATATCGTCTGATCTGTTGGATTTTTTCCCCATCTCATGAAAAATTTGAAAACCAAGCTTTTTTGAAAACTTTGAAACCTGAATTATCTACATCTGTGTTTTTTCACAGTTAGATTTTTTTCTGTACCCCTTCACTTTTACATTGCTGCTTTTCTTGGCGCATTTCAGCACCTGTAGGTCAGAAATACAGTGTGAAATGACTGGCTGGACTGTGTATTGAGCTTGTGCATAAGAACAAATGAAACAGGAAACCACTCGGTAAAAATTTGCTCAGTAGGTCTGCCAGTGGTTAAAATATCACTCTAGATACCTTTAAGTACTTCTTGTCCATGTTTTCTTCAAAGTTGAGGTTTAAAATTAGATCAAAATAGATTTTTTGAAACAATCAAACTCTCCAGAAAAGCGATGATTGGATCTTGTCATGAGGTTATTTTGTAAACTCGCTGTTTCAAGCGTCAGGAATGACCTTCATCTTGGTTTGACCCCCGGCTCAGACTGTTTCACCACTGCAATTAAATTTCAACTTAGTCTGTCTGCTTTGTCTTCAGGTGGCAGAAGTGGCGCAGATCCTGGACTTCCTCTCCACTCAGACAGCTCTGCCGATCGTGGGCATCAGTGGCGGCTCTGCAGTTGTCATACCATACAAGGTACTGTCAAAATAATGAACCCATCATCTCAGCACTGGCCCGTCACGACCTGGGAGATTGAAGTCTGTCTGTTTGCAATGCCACAAAGATGACGAAAAAATGAAAATTTGAGTCCAGAGATGTTGATATAACAATGTCACAAGCTGTATATTGAACAATTAAGAAAGCAAGAAACAGAGATTAGAGTAATGAAATGAACAACAGTGTGAACTGTAAACCCTGTCAGCAGCAGCAGCAGCAGCAGCTCTTCACAGCCTCCTGTCTTAGTCAGAACTCTTCCACACCGGCGTCACTCAGCTTAAAACAACTTAAGTAGGTCAGGGTGGTGAAAACCTACTTTGGCAAGCAACTCACTGCATGCAAATATTTGGATATGAGCAATACAGATGAGTGAATTATCAGCGTTGAGTGCAGCCATCGACCCTCATCAGACTCCTGTAATCCCTGCCTGGGAAAACTCTGAGTTGTGGGGAGAGAAACTTACGAACGGAGACAAGTGGCCACAGGCGATCCCGATCAATCATCCCTCTGCGCTTGAAGAGTGGAAGGTTTTTCCTGCTATGATTTAGCACGTATCCTGTTGATAAATGGAGATGGAAAGCAGTGAGCTGTGTAGTTAGACTGTAAGGAAGAGATTGATGATACAGGAAGGATCCTAAATCTTGACTTTTTCTCCACTTAGTTGCAAAATGGCTTCCTTCTCTCACGCTCCACTGTTCTCCACTTGTCTTCCCCTTCCTTCATTTAATTGCTTAACTGCCATCATCAACACCTTCTATTTATAGCGGTAACTCTCACACATAGAAACACACATGCAAATGAACAGCCACACATATTAGAGCACATGCACACAGCCAAATGGGTGCATTCCTTCACTTTTCCACATAAGAAGCAGGCAGAGCCAGAGAATGTGGTTTCACCTCGAAGCAACATTTTGCAAGTTATGGCATGTTGTATTTATCAGCTTCCTCTTAATCAAAAGCAATCTGCAGAACGTCACGTCATAGATGGGTATTAAACAGGAGGAGTTGTAGCTGCAGGAGGGTGATTGACTTTTCCGTATTTTGATGGCGGAGATGGAAAGGCAGAGTAAGTGAATGAGTTAGAGACGGAGAGAGGAGGAAGATGCTTCGATGAAGCTCGGCTGACAGCTGCCTGAAGGAAGTGTTTTACCGTCTCACAGATACGTCTGCCTCTCCTCCTTAGCGAGTGAGATACTCATCTCTTGTTTCCCCACTTTTGTCTTTTCCTTTATCCATTTTTTAAATTCTTTTTCGTCTCTCCATCCGCTTCTCACCCTCATTTTCCACCTCTTTTCCATAGTTCACTTCAGTCTCTCCATCCTTCAAGTTTTACCGTCTTTCCCTCCATCACCTTCACTTCCTGACACATTTGAATCCATTTCTTCGCTCTGTTGTGCGCTGGATGAATCCATTAAAGCTGCAGCTAGAAGCGAAGAGGTCTGTGCTCCTTTTTGCTCTCGTAGCTCCTGGACCCCATTAAACTGTTAATTGGACCCTTTAGGAGGCTGAAGCCCCCCACAGCTCTTATCATTCACCCCAATATTCAAACCCTTCACTCTTCTTTTGCCTCTATTTTTGTAGTCTTGCTCTCTCTTCCCTTCACTCATCGCTGCTTCACCTTAAATTAGCAAGTAGATGTTTGTATTTACCCGAGATGTGCTTTTTGATACCCGTCTCTGGCAGTTATTCCACTCTGCAAAGTCTCTCTGAGCCTCTAAATATTTGGGCCAAAGTTTGTTATCAACAATCTCTGGTTTGTAATTTGCGGAGCCGTGTCACATCTGGTTCAGCCTCGTTCATTTACGGCCTCAAAAGACAAATGCGGAGATGTCGTCTATCGAACCGAGCAACCGTTTGTCTGACGAGCCCAAAGTGTTGAGTGACAGTTCTCCATATAGCAGAAAGAGTAAAGCACTCTCCTCTGAGGTCTGCCTGTCGAAGGCCTCGTTCAGCCAACCTCCTCACACTCCCCCTCGGCCTCTTTCTCTCTCTTATGCGCTCCTTTGTTGTCAGAGAGGAGCAAAAAAAGAAAAAGCTTGTCAGAGGTGTCTTGCACAATGGAACAGGTGGATTGGATGGAGAAAGACATATGTGTGAGTGCATGATTCTCTTAGGGGATAAAAGAGCTCAATAGTGCTTGATTATCAATAGCCCGATGATGATGAATTTCTTTGATGGCGGGTTTAAAAAGAAAGCAGCAAGCGCTCGGGCCGCCTATTTATGGTTCCTGTCTCAGTGATCTCTCTATGGCAAACAACAAGGAAGGAGGGAATGAGACAAAGATGAAAAGATTGAAGGGAGGAGAGGAAGTGTGTCTTTTGTCAGACGGCGCACACATCAAGCGAAGGCGAAGGGGAGGAAATGAGAGAGAAGCGCAAAGAACGGCTGGAAAAAAAGACGTAAAGACTGTTCAATAGGGCCTGCGAGGGAGAGAGGAGAAAAAAAAAATATTGCTCCGTGTCTCTAGGAGGAGTTGGAAATCAGAGGTTGAGTGTGTTTTGTCTTTGTGTGTGTTTGTGTGTGTGTGAGCTGGATGGCTGTGAGTCATTGCAGTGTGCTGAGTGATCATTAGAGGGTGCTGCACCCAGATGTTGAGTCATGGGAGTAGAAGAGCAGGAGACAAAAAAAGGGAGGCGAAGGAAAGGAGACGAGGGAGGAAGCCGCCTGCAGAAACAAGTAACTTTAATGAGATGCCAAACTTTCATTTATGCAGCACAATATTCTGTCGTCTGATAAATAAGCATTTGAGTTTTGATAATAATCCTGCTGATGATAATTAGCATCAATGTTTGTCCTCTATAAATAATTTATTTCCAAATAAGTCTTATTAATAGTATTAATAAACAAAAAGAGGTCAAAATGTCTCCTCTGGGTGTGAATTTCATAAGATGTAGGAAGAAGATGTTTGCTTATATTGAACCACAACAGCATTATTGAGCTTGGATGCTAATGTTGGGTGAAGCTGTTACTGTCTGGGCTAAAACACAGCTGTGTGCAATAGTATAATCATTTCCCTTCATGAAATGTAGGGATCCTAGTCTAAACAATGTAGTAAGGAAGTGTCCACATACTTTAGGCCAAACACATTCGTTCGAGGTTGATGTTCCTGTCATGCACCGGCTCACACAGCCAGAAGTATATTGGAAAAAATGTTGCTATTTATTTGCAGTAGTCATACTCCTCTACAGTGAAGCAGAAGAGCTCATCGTGCACAAGGACTCCCAACACAAATGGACACACACACAAACACACACATGGACACACATATAAAGATAAACAGTCAGCCTAACAACTAAACTGGCTCCACCGTGGCGTCACTGTGAGCATCTCCTCTCCTCCTGCGCCCTCGCAGTCATGACCAAACATTGTAACATCCTGTTGTCACAAACATGGCTGCAGCGAGTCCTGTCAGTCGCCAAAATCACCCTGTTAAAACTGTCGGCGCCGACCTGGTCCCGAACACTGGGCTGCTGCTTGGCGAGGTGTCATGGCACCTTTATCCTCTCCTACGTCCAGATAAAAAAAAGTCAGCTCACATTTAGTCTGAAGTGTTACATGTAAAATGTACAAATTTACGGATCCAGACCTTGTTTTGTTGGCTGCATCATCATCCATGGTTGCCAAAACCTCATCAAGTTGCATCTTAATTTGTCTCTGGTGGTAAAAAAAAGACCTCACTCGACTTTCAGTTTCAGCTGCAGAGAGCTAAAACCTTCTCTCAAAAGAATGAAAACTGAAAACTATGCAAAAGGCTGCCTGGAGTCAAATGAAATAACTTGACCCGTCTGAGAAACTCTGACTTGATTTAAGTGGCAAAAAACCATTTACATTAACATCAGTGACTTTATGGTGCTGAGAAAACTCACCCACCTCCTGCACTTAATGATTCATGAAACCCTTTCAAAACACAATGGACTATCTCAAAAATGCATTATCACCGAGCTTCAAACATGGCGATCTCTTCAAAAAAAAGGGAACTTTTTTTGAGATTGCTTTTCACAGCACCTTTTAAAGAAACGAATAGCTTTCATAAAACTAGTTGACTCTTTTGTATTTGTTAAATAATGAGGCTGTGTTAAAACATTTTATCACAGCTGCTGTGATTCATTTTGGGTGAGAACAGATTCATTAAATACAGATGACAACTCTTATCTGTTATCGTGAGGCACAATCAAATCTTTCTGTTTTTGAGGAAATACATAGTGAGTGTTTGATCACTCACAAATCATTTTTTTGCTCATTGCGTGGGCATCAAATGAGCGATCGAGCTCGTAGAGGATGATAAAGTCTGGGACAAACAATGCCGACAGCTTTATGTGTTTGCCAGTAAACAAGAACAAAAGTGCCTTTTAAATGTTCACATGATGGATTTTTTTTGAAGCGAGGCAACTGTTGAGCTCGAGTATTCGAGCGTAAAACGCCATTTATTATAATTTTAGCTGTCAGCGGAGGTTTTTATTTCAGGAGTTACAGTCTCAGTCTGAGACTGCAGTCTGAGGTCACTCTCTGTCTGTAACATTGGACCAAAGTGATGCAATGAGCCAGACATCTCTCATTGGATCACTGTACAAGTTTCTTTTTTTGGGGGTTGGGGGGGTGGTGGGGGGGTTGCTTTCTGTGGCCAGACTGACCTCCTTTCCATTTGTCCTGCTGTACTCGTGTCTCCTCTCTTTGCTCCTTCACTTCTGGATCCCTGTTGGCCTCATGGTGCAGAAACCAGAGACTCCATAAACAGGTCATTGACGATTGCTGGGAATGAGAGCTAGTTTATGGTCAGGCCACCTCAGGCTTCACTGCATGGCCCAGAAATTTCAGAAAAGGTGGTCAGTCAAACCGTGAATGCAAATGTGTTGCATGTGAGAACTGAGGTCAAATATTTGTGGAAGTTTTTGATTTTTAATCCAAAAAAAGGCTTCCCTCCAAATGCTAAAATTCTAAGTTACAATTGGGGACTTGGTAAACTTTGCACATCATAAATCAGCACGTGTTTTGTTCTAAGACAAAAAATATGTCAGTTAGTTCTCCACACATGATTTTTGAAGCTTTTTAATGTTTTAAAAGAGGCGTTTGCTAACAATTTGCTAAATAAGACTCAAGAGGGTGTTGGGGGTGTTAACATTAAATGTCATTATAGTGAACACAGTGAAAAATCTACTTGTTAGTTCTTCTTTAAAGTGTCTTTTCACTCGCATAGTTATAATCTGTCAAACTAAAACCTCCCAAGTTATAATGTGTGTAGAATAATTTAGTTGGAGTTTGATAGTGAAGTCTTGCAATTGTGGTGTAGTTTATTTATAGCTAACACCCTTTTTTTTTGGCTTTCGGTGATTTTATTTTTGCTTCAAAATCATAAGATTGGTGATCATTTGTGAAGTGCATCTAACTGAGCAAAACCTTTGTTTGTCAGCTTTTTTTTTCTGCAATAATCCAAAGCTGATGGTAAAAACTCCATCTTTTCATCAAGAGAATCAAGGCGGCACATGTGCCTTCACAGAGCTGATAGTGTGGCTGCAACTTCTTTAATTAAACGGACCAAAGTATCATTATAAGTAAAAATAATCAAGCCATTGCACTGATTAGCGTCTTTCAGTACGTACTTTACAGAATTATATGATTATATGAATCTATACACTGCTGGTAAGTGGCTTTCTATGCAAAACTCCAATTAGCAAAGTAGCTATTTCTATCAGTTACCATTCATATAAGATGGCCCTTGAAGTGCAAATCACAATCTAAAAAAAAACATCAAATGACAAAACAGCTGTTTTTGTTTTTTTTAATTTGTTGTTGTGATTTGCACTTCAGGGCCACCATATAAACAAGCTTTCCCCACCCTCCCCCCAAAAAAGGTGTAGATGACGTGTACATGTGTAGATGTATCCATGTGTGAGCGAGCATCTGTTTGTGCGACCTGCTTCCTCTTTGACCCACACCGGTCTGTCCACCGATGGGAGGTACAGCGCCGAGTTCTCCCCCCCGTGGGAGGAGAGGAGTGTGTGAGCAACCACCATGTCCGCCGTCTTCCTGTCACATTACCATACACTCCTGCAGTAGGACTGCTAATTATGTCTGTGTGTGACAGCCGCACTGCCAAGGTGGTGAGAACAGGATGGCTGGGAGGTGGAGGACAAGATGGGGGAGGGGTGGGGGGTGGGGGCTGGGGGGGTGGGGGGATTGAACTGTGTTTTCTCATGTGAGTGTATGTAGGAGACTTGGAAAGGAAGTTTAAATTTCGTTTTGATTCGTGCTCGATTTCACTGTGAAGAGGAAAGTGGAGTCTTTTATCACGTTTTCTTAGGATTTTATCAGATTTTTCACACTTTGAAGTGCTGCTAATTGTACAGTGATTAAAACACTTAAAGGCCTCACTGCAGGTCACTCTATAATTTCTTCATTTAAAGCTAAATTTTCATCATTTTTTATCTTTGAATGATACACCTCAATCACTCCTCCTTCATATCAGAGGAAGTGGGACACTATAGTTAACCAGGACTTCCAATCCAGAGCCATTTTTTATTTATTCACTGACAGCCTGACATGCTTGTGTACTGCTATTTTTATATTTGTTCTGGTGAGCAGCCCAGTCAGTGGTCTGTTGGAGTTTCAGCCTCCTGAGGTGAGTCTCAAACAAGCTCAGACACAGATAAAACTGGTAAAATTTGAGTGAAGGGGAGTCTGGCTGTGATATTCCTGCGGTATTCCTCAGGCTGCACAGCTCTCTGGGGCTTTGCAGAGTCTCTGAGCTGTAGGAAAAAGGAAGATCAACAGGAGGAAGAGATGACAGTAAGTCACCTCCGAGAAGAGAACAAACTGAGAAGATCTGAAACCTGGTCCCACATGGCACTTGACAGTTTAACACTATCTGCTCTCTCACTCCTGCACTCTCTCTTCTTGCCTCACCCTCTCATGCATGACTTCTCCATCTGCATGCATGTGTGCGTGTGTGTGGCTGCATTTTGAAATTTCTCACACTTCCTGTTTCCACTTAGTGTCAGAAATTGCTGCACAGTGCAAAAATTTTAAAATAAAAAATGAGACCCCTATTTCTCTGATCTTCTCCCTCTTGCACCAGCTTTCCTGTCCGTTATCGAATCAAATTCTGAATATTACAAATTTCTGTGGAAGCCTGGCTTGGTCTTGCAGCTGCTTACATCACAGGTCTCCTTCTGCCTCACAGCACCTTCTGGCTCCTCAGATCTTCCCTCCAAGCTCTGTTATTACAAGGCCCCACCTAAAAAAAATGGCAGCGACAGTCCATCCAGACTTTTTAAAAGTTTCCGTTGCATTTGTCAAAATCTTTTTCTCGTTTTTCTGATAGTTTACACCTGAATGCAGCCAGTGTTTTTTGTGTGGTCTGTGCATGTGCATACAGAGTTTGTGCACATGTGTGGCATTAATATATCTGCCCTTGAGATGTTTCTGGTAAGGATAAACATTTTCCTGTCCACTTATTTAAAGTTTCTTAGACATTAACTGCATATGTAGTAAGATGACTGTTAAAATAACAATCAGTCAAAAAAAGCATTTTGTTTTAAACAAATTTGACCCAATTTTGTTATCGATGACTAAAAATTTTGACCTGCAAATCATTAAATCAAGCCAAATTAAGCCAAAATTTCACTTACTGTGAAGTCCATGGTCCAGTTTGTTGTGCCGACTACACACTGATCCTTTAGACGTTGATCTAATGTGCATAAGTGAAAGTTGTACTCTAAGTCGGCTAATGGAAGTGGTATAAACACAAGAATGAGGTGGTCATAACATTCAATGCATTTGTCCATTTAGAAGCATATTTATGCCTTTAGTCTTGATAATTCTTCTCCATTAGTTGATCATTTGTATTCTTCGTGTTCCTATTACACTCCTCAATAGCCGCCCTCCTCTCATACTGATAGTCTACTTTATTTAAATGCTATTTGAAGGACGTGACTTCAGTGAGCTCCAACAACTTTATCCACCTTATCTGTCAACACACACAAACACACAGTGCGACGCTATGCAAATATATGCTAACACACACACAGACATACACCATTAGACCGTCCCTCCTTGACAGATAGAGAGAGAGAGTAAGCCAGGACCGAGATTTTCTTTGCAGTTTGAAGACACTTGGGGCATCAGATTGAGGGCATATGTGGACAATAGAAGCTTAATATTGAATCTAAAAGACAAGAAAAGTGCAAAATGCAAAATAAATTTTTATGCTAAATGCTTTAATACCTCATTAAGTTGAAAAAAAAACTGTAACAGCATACATTTGTGAATCATGAACTCTCAAACAGTGTTTTTGGAGAGATTGCGAATATTTCTAAAGATTTTTAAAGGTTTCATAAAGCCAGTTCAGGTGCCATTTTCAAAGCAGAACTCAATTCTTATGTCGTCCTTTATTTTTCTCTTTTTGTTACTTCTTTAAATCTGACTGGTTTTGAAAGGCTGTTCCACTGTTTTCCAAGTTTAAATGCTCTGCAGCTGTTAAAATGTCATGGGTGCTGCTAAGTTGAGGAGCAGCAGACAAGTTCATTTGAAACCTCTCAGTTGGTTTTCTTCTGTTTTGGCAGAAAGTTCAACATAATACTGGAATGTCATTTGCTGATTTATCCAAGCTATTTTACCTGAGTATCCGAATTAGATAAGTGATCAAAATGGCAGGTTAGCAGCATACTGAGAAGAAAAAACTGTACTTTAAACTCCTGTGAGAGCAAACATCCACGCTGCTGACGTCTTTGAGCAAAACTGGCTCAAGCTCCTTCATTTAATTCCCACCTCAGGGAAAACTTTTCCCACCTGAATCCTTGAATGAGACTCTTTCTACTCCTTTACAGGCTGAAGGATCCTCCTTTTTGCAGATGGGAGCATCACTGGAGCAGCAGATTGTCTGCATGTTCAAGGTACAGACCTGTTTAAGTGTTAAAGTAAGTGACAATCAAAGCTAATTTTAAGAGTATTTTGGGAAAAAATGCTGTTTTTTATGCCAAATGTTTATATGCTGAAGTCTGCCAGCTGGGACCTCTCAGGCTGATTAACACCATTTTAGGACATTGTGACCATTAGAGGGCAAATCCCTGATCCGAAGTTCTGGCTCACTTTCCAAAATTTAATACAAACTGCTTTTACAACAGAGTGTACAAATTCTCACTGTGACATTTTGAAAGTCAGCAGGATAATCCCAGTTAACTCTGTGATAATTATCTCATAACTTAATGGGAATAGTTCCACAACTGATAAACATACACTGTGAAACTAAATCTGCCAGCCAACACTTTATTTCACATCTCTGTTTCAGCTCATGGAGGAGTACGACTGGGGCGAGTTTGCAGTGATCACCAGCCTCCTGCCGGGCTACGACACCTTTGTGGATATAGTTCAGTCCTACACAGATACTTCCTACTTCCTGTGGAATCTGCAGGATGTGTTGTCTCTGGAAATGTCTGTCGGAGCCAGTGAGGTGAAGACCAGACGCATCCTGCAGCAGGTACAGTAAAATGCAAGAATCCTGGATTAAATTGCACCAGCTATTATTTAATCCATCCCTAAGTTTGTGTGTACAGTCCATAAATTAAACTGCTTGCTAGGTTAAAACTAGCACTTTAAATGGGTTGCAGAAAACTTTAAAAATGTTTTAGTTATAATTGTACAACTTTAGTGATGAATAAATAGATTTTCAGTGTACATCTGTAGTGCTGTCTAATGTAACATCACTAAGAGTTAGCATCACAAATGTAGCAACAACAGCGAACATAAATGCCAATAAAAGAAGTTTTAGAGTGTCAAATGATATATTAAACTTATTTTTCATTATTACTAGATATTACTTTTACCTTTTCATATATTTATATACTTTCATATATTTTTACACGGGATGTTTTAAAGCTATTAACATTAGCATACTACAGCTAGTAGCCTTCTGATTAGCATTATGCTAGCCTAACCTTTCCTTTAACTTTCAGCAATATAGAGATAATAATTTGTGAAGTGTAATTAAAAAAATATCCCACTTAACATAATTTTAAAAGAAAAAAATTTAATAAAGTGTCAGGGCAGTTTGGCTGAAAACTCATACATATTTTACCCTGCAAGTAGCTAATATTTAAGCTAGCTAACATGTCTGTTTGTTAGGTCACAGTAGTGTTAGCTGCACAACAGTTGCAGTTTTTGGAAATACCATAAATGCTTAATTATATGTATACACAAGCCAAAGTGACAGTGAGTTTGTCATAGTCATAGTCAGTCAGTTTGTTTCTGTTTTACAGTCTTTAATTTAGTGTTTTAATCGTGTCTCTCTGAAGTTAGCAAAAAGTTTATAACTAGGCTTTAAAATGAGGAACAGCTGGTGCTACCTGCTACTAATAACCCAAAGCACTGCGTGTTCAAGTTGTGTTTTCCTTCAGTTATTGCAAATTAACACTGAGAGACTGAATTTCTGACTGTAGGTGGACTCTCGGGTCCTTCTGGCGTACTGTTCCTATGAAGAGGCACAGTTCTTGTTTCGTCAGGCAGCTGTGGTGGGTCTGCTGGGGCCAGGCTACATCTGGATCCTCCCCAGTCTGGCTGTGGGCAACCCCGACAGCACTCCACCCGAAAGCTTCCCTGTCGGTGTTATTGGAGTGATCACGGATCAGTGGAGGAAGAGCTTGCGGCAGAGGGTGAGGGAGGGTGTCGCCATTGTGGCGAAAGGCGCTGAGAGCTTCAAGAAGCAGTACGGTTTTATACCTGAGGGACATGGTGACTGCAACAAACCTGCTAAACACTCAAACAACCATACTCTGTTCAGGTGAGGTACACTTTTTTTCAACAGAAACACATTATCAATAATTTTTTCAGACAGTTCCTGTTAGAGTGATCTTTACTGATGCAAGGACAGTAGAGCAAAAATTCATTAGCGGACATTCATGCATGAAGTGAAAGTATTCTGCACTTCTTATGCACATGGTCTGAATTGCAAATGAGCCTGGATTAATTAATTCACAGTCCGGTCATGGATGTTTACCTTAACAGACAGGAAATCACTCAGCAGGAACAACCTGCCTTCCACCAATCAGCTGCCTCTCTTGTTCCCTAATGAGCTACTTTTAGTCTCCCACGTTAGCTTTCCCCAGAGAGCTTTAGGCTTAATTTGAAGGTGATCATTCTGTGTGTTTATCTGTGTTAATGAATTATGCAAATTATTATATGATGAATAATCAAAGTCCTTGATTACATACTCTACACATATTCATGACTTTACGTTCCTGGGGGCTGCAGGCACATGCTGAATGTTACATGGGAAAGGAGGGATCTGTCATTCAACAACCAGGGCTTCCTCTCCAACCCTTCCATGGTCATCCTCGCTCTGGACCGGGAGAGACTCTGGGACAAGGTACTGGCACAAAAACACGTAAACAATGGTGGCACTGATAGCCTAGTGTTACAAAGGCCTTGAAAACCTCTCATCAAGCTTCTTCCAATGAGTGATGGAGTCCAACATTAACACACGATGTTCTGCCAAAGTTATTTTGCAAGAGAGATCTCAGTCAGAAAAAAAAGCCATGCACTTCCATGTTTTTTTTTTAATATAACCTGATCACTGTCAATCAAATCTAATCAAATAACATCAACACAGTCCTGAAGAAGCAGATCAAGTAAGTTTATGAGCATTATACTCTCAATTAGTAATATGTAAAGATGTTTCCAGTTAAACTTTAACTCGAATGTTGCCTGATAAGTTGCTAATATTAAATACTGGGAGAAAATATGCTTAAAAAATAGCTTATTTTTAAACAAATACAAGCACAGAAAGGCTGAGCAGACTGTCTAAATATGTATTTACTCCAGCAGTGTAATAAGACATGCTCTGTCGCTGTGTATCTCAGCCTTTCTATTACGCTTAAGAAAGTTACTGAACCAAGTTTAATTATAAGAACATAAACAGCTGTAAAGTAGCTCTCACCCAGCATTAGTTAGCCAACCGTCACACCCACACAGGAAGAAGAAATTCACACATCCCTTCAGACTGAACACTCCAACAAACAATCATAAGGCTTAACCAGAGAGCAACTGTTTTAACATCTACACTGAGTTACAGTTTGTCTTGATGTGAGAACATGACTTAAGCTAGAGGTTTCTAATATCTACAACACTCCCATTTTTCCATGGAGTGAGTTAGCTTTGGCCTACAACTTGTGCCCTGTGGTCTTAGCTCATATTTGTTGGGATTTTGGCAGGTTACCACTATTAAAAGCATGCAGAGAAAGATCTTAGATGTTCCTGTTTACAGTGTATTGATGGATGCTCTCATATGTATCACTGAGTTGCATTTATACTGAAGTAATCTTAAAAAAGTGAAGTTTCTCAGGGAGGTTCTGGATATATTGGGAGGATCTTTTTTCTATGATCTCTAAACTAATTTATAGATCTTTATTGGGATATGAATCAGAGATGATGATAGTCTTGGAAAGTGTAAGTCACACTGAATCTAAAAGTATGTTTTTTTGTTTTGTGTTCAGATTTTACTGAGTTATGATGCTGAGAATAGATTTTTAACACAAACAACAGCCATCGGGATGCTATGGTTTATAAGGTAGCTCCGGTGCCTTTATGAGTGTCACGGTCACTGCTGTTGCTCCAGCTGTGCAGACCGTGTCGCTGAATAAACCAACCTTGCATGTCAAACAACAAAAATCAACTTCCTGTTGCTTTGAGGAAACCAGCATGCACCTCTTTCACCTCATGCTGTATTTTCTCATGTCTTTCTGCATTCACTCCTGCAGTTCTCCCCTCTGAGGAGATGCACCTCACAGTTTGAAAACCTGAGTCCAACAAATATCATCTGGCTTGGTGTAATAAGTTTTTTCCTGTTGTGTTGGAGGTGTCAAGATGAATTTTGGGTATAGAAGGCGTGTTGAGATGTAGTAGACTCATTTAAAATCTAAACTTGTGCTATTGATCAAAATATCTCCTAGCATACTCTGAATGCAACCAATGGTGGTGTTTGACACATAATTTAAAATCAATAATATTGTGAGTCTGTGTGTGTTTTCCATTGAAACCATATCTTTCCTTTAGGATTGTTACATTGTCAACAGGTCCTGCAATTCTATTGAGTATTTTTGTCTCCCTTTTGCACACACACACATACATAAACACACACACACACATATGCTTTTCAAAGCCAGAGGGTGTATTGAAAAAATGCTGCTAAACAGAGGGACCTGAATGTAATCTCACAGCTACAGTTGAACTCATTTATTTCCACCCTGGAAAGACCAACACACTTTATCAATGTCACCTCCTGGCTGGTGTGTGCATATGTGTGTGTGTGTGTGTATGAACAAACACATGTCATTGTGCGGAGTCGTGGTTTGTGTGTGTGTATGTTTGTGGATCTTAAAGTCGTACTTCTGCAGCTGACAGCCTTACGCACTCAAACACTTCATCATTGCTTTATCTCCCATTCAGTTCAGGTTTTGGTGTCGATGTTCTTCACATTATCACAACTCACATTATCAACGACAGGAAGTCGCTTAAAATCAAGATGGCATCTATATTCTGTCCCTCTGTCCTCATTACAACCCGTCACTACTTGTTTTTCTCCTCCTTTTCTTGTCATGTGGCTCATCTCTTTTCAAGTCTCTGTCCTCCACGGTGACACAATGACAGTATAATATGATGTTGTTCCCCACGACTGTCTGAATGGTGCTGCTGGGTGACATTTTGGGAAGGAAAGTCCCTGTTTTCTTCTGGGTGGCATTTAAAAAAAGAGAAAGAAAAGTTTGGCTCTTTATGACATTGACCTTTGGGCTTAATGACTGTTTTAAATGATGTGTTATTGCTCTTAAAATTAGCAAAGTTTTGAAAAACTTGCATCTTTTTTGGGGCTGTTGAAAAAGTTTTATCAGTGGAAAACCTCAGCAAAATAAGAAAATGTAACCATCTGCAAAGCTTTATGTAAATATAGGTAAATGAGATTCTTATGGAGGGAACTAAACCTTTAAAACAGGGTGTTAACATTATACATTAATCTTCCATAAATGTGCATTTTCTGAGCTGTAGTGTGATGTAAAAAAGGTTGAGTAAGGTTCAAGTTTTTGGCCACACAACCCTTAGTTTTATCTTTTTCCTAGACCCCCTTTACATAAGTCAAACATTTATTCTTTTGTCCAAAGTGACTTGCATTAAGTGCATTTAAGCCAAGCAGGACCAGGAGGTAGGAGGCAGATAATAAATAAAACTGAGTGTCTTTTATTTAAAGAAAATAACTAAAAGCATGTTCAGTGCTGCAGTAAAACTGCTCAGAAATGTCTGAAAAGGTTTGTTTTTTACCCTGCGTTGGATAAAAGTCTGTGACTTTGCTGTCCTGACTTCAGAGAGGAGATCATTCTACAACCAGTCAAAATAGAGAAGAGCTTTGGCTAAAATTAGCGATCCAGAGACAGTTTATTAAATGATGGACAAAGTCAACTAGATGTAATCCATTGGTTTGGAGAGTACTGTTTTGAATCCTTAAGTTCAGCATTCACCATCGTGGACTTTTGGAGTCCAAAGTGACTGTATTTGGATGAGAGGGTGGAGCTGGGGAGGATATGTGTTGCTATCAATGAATGTGTGATGTCCAGCCTTAATAACAAGGTATGAAAAGATTAGCCTCTGTATAATCGTCATGATTGGAGAAACTAGCTTTACAGATGAAAACTGCGTTTTTAACCCGGCTAAAGCTGGGCATTTTTATAATGGGGCTCAATGGGACTTGACTTGTTTTTCGGGCCAGCCTCGATCTGCAGAACAGCAGAGATGAACTTTTGGCATCTATTGGTTCCTCCATGTTGGTTCCATTTTTCCAGCCCTGGAGGTTGCTGCTTGGAGCGACCAAAGGGCTCTCTGAGTAATGGAACGGCTGAATGCAGAGAGGCAGAGGAGGGCGACGCTTGGGCCAGGGGTGCAGCTGTGCAGGGTTGGACCATGGCTTGGAGGCTGGAAGCAGCAGCTCCCTTCGCTGCCCTGTAGATCGAGAGTTTTAAACTGTATGCAAGCATCAACAGGGAGTCAGTGTAGTGGGTGGAGAAGAGGAGTGGTGTGGTAAAAACTCCAGTTTGTTAGCTATGAGGCAGGCAGCAGCATTTTGGAGAAGAGAGTATGGCGTGATGACAGCATCTGTTAGAAGTAATGAGGAATCTGTATTTAAAAAACCATGAAACTGAGTAAAACAAACATTGGTTTATTCTTTTACTTTTTATTCATTTCACATTTGTGTTTTTTGAGCTAATTTGTTTCGGTTTTTGAATCAGCTGCTGGCAAAAAATAAACTGCATTAACTTTGATTTCTTACATGGAATATTGGGGATGATCCTCATAGTGTATCTTAACCCAGTAATCAATAATCACATCACCTTGACTTCAGGATGACAGAGTGTCTGCTTCTAATGAGAGGAAAAGACACATGAGAGCCCCCTGAAAGACTGATCGAAATGATTGATATTCAGATATTCGCATCTGCGATTCATTCATTCACAGACGGAGGAACATGTCACTGTCTCGCCCATCATACTGTACATTCATGCAGATTTGTAAAGCATCCATGTATAAAAGAAGGAAGAGCGCCAGTTTGAGTGAGCAGAAGAACAAATCAAGAGTCGGTTTGAAAAAGAGGTCTCATTAAAGCTGTGAGGGAGCGAGTTTCACATGCAGTAAGTCAGCGCTGCCTGCGCTCAGCATGGCTCATTAAGTTGGCTTGATGTGACAAACAGTCCTGGATCTCACAGAGAGGGTTTTACCGAGCTCAGCGCCGACATCGATGGGAATATTTATTGTGTGATGTGACATTATACATCAATTCCGGTACAAAGTGGCTCCTTCTGACATTAAAAAAAAAAAAATCACTCTATTTCTTTTCTTACAATACGTTACTCTTCTGCATATATCATCATCCAACGGCATATCTGTTCGTTAATTCTGGTCAGTTCAGAGAGCTTCACCGGCACAAAAGGTTTTTTTTTTTTTGTTCATTATTAAAGCAGCTTTAGTAGAGCAGCAAATATTTAAAGACGTAAAAAAAGATACATTAAATAGCTCTGATCACATGAGCAGTTCCCATTTATGAACGGTGACATTTCAATTTGTTTGTTCAGTTGAAAAAAATTAAAATTAATAATTGAATAATCAGTCAACAAAATGAACACAGATTGAAGGCAACACATGCTGGCGTGGATTATTAATGTGATGCAGTCGGTTTGCTCTGTGTTTTAGTTTCTGGCTTTTTTGTCTTCCTCAAAGACTTTTAAGTCTCCTCAGTGTGCATTAATGAACTCTGCTCTTTCATCCTCTGATCCTCTTCCCTTCAGGTCAGCACATGCTAATTTTTTTTCCTGTATGTACTTAAAACAAAGATCATTGATCCTGAAAAGAATGGAAAGACAAGACATGTGAAGAGAGAAGAGATTGACATGCAGAGAAGGTTGCTGCTGATGTTTAAACACACATGCTGTGTTTAAACAAGTGTTCAGATCTTATACTGATGTAAAAAAAAAAAAAGCATGGGCCAAAACCTCCGGGCCTGTTCGGCCTCAGCCTGACAAAATCCGGAAACGTTAATCTCTCTCTGATGCACTCGGTCTCTGACTCATGCAGCTCCAAACCTCCCATGATGCTCTGCATGGTTAACTAAAGAAAATGCATATAAACTGTTTATAATATCTATAACATAATAAGTTTAAAATTTTGACAGAATGGCCAATTCATGCTCTGCATCATCCAGGAACAATGAAAAAACTCAGCATGTTGGATGTTCAAGGGCTTGCAGACCTCTAAACACGCACTGTAAAAATACTCTGTTACAAGTAAAAACTCAGCATTATAAATCCCTTTTTTTTCTCCAGAAAAAATACCAAAACTAAGAATATTCATTTTGCAGAATGGCCAATTTTAGAAAAATATATCAGAATAATGGATTGTAGCTGGTGATGCATCACTGTGTGAGCATTATTGATTACAGCTGATAAAGGTGGTGCTAGTTTTGGCTACTTTGTTTATGCTTGGAAGCTCAATCTGTCATAATACATCTTAATCTGTTAGTTAATTTATATACTTTGCATTAACAACCTGAATTTGCACAGTAATTTGAAACTAAAGGTATCAAATGTAGTGGAGTAAAAAGTCCCATTTCTGCCTCCTAAATGTAAAGGTGCATAAAATTTAAATACTCAAAATAAGTGCGATGACTCAAAGTTGCACTAGAGTAACATACATGACTAAATACACACATTTAAATGATATCAATGAATTCTTTGTCTCTCTTATCATCGCTCCCCAGGTTGGTACGTTCGCTCGAGGAATCCTTCAGGTTCGCTACCCGGTTTGGCCTCGATATGGCAACTTCCTGGAGCAAGTGTCTGATGACCGTCACCTGACCGTGGCCACGCTGGAGGAGCATCCCTTTGTCATGGTCGAGAACGTGGACCCGGGCACCGGCACGTGTGTCCGCAACACTGTGCCCTGCAGGCGCCAGTCCAACCGCACAGAGGGGTAAACACAGTGTTACATCATTACATCTGCACACATCTGTATGCATACTCACACGATTTACACACAGAGACAAACATACAGGTACAAGACAATATGTTTTAGGTACATGCTGAAATGTATCTGTAGCACTGAGTGTTTAAAGTGCTAACTACATATTATAACCTTCAAGTCTGTGTGTAGGTTTTCCACTGTAAGAGCTGTCACAGTTGGTTTTATCCTTAACTGTGCATGAAGGTTAAAAAACTTAAAAGCCAAAGCTCAGCAGAAACCAATATGAAACAGAGCTTTCAAATGCCTAAAACTGACGCTAATGTTGGTCAAGTCTTAGCCGGCTGATAAAACTGTTTGTACTGACAACAACTACATAAATGTTTACAAGTACATTGCATTTCAAACTGTGCAAATTGACTCTGGATAAGACTTGGTCACAGCCGGTTTTAAGTGTGCAACTTAAACAGGAAGGTTTGAACATTAAACTACAGGCACCATATTGGCAAGTTAAAAAAAAAACCTTACAAATGACACTCAGTCCCAGACACAGACATCTCCACCCTCCCTCTCCCTGTCTCTGCCCCAGTTTAGTTCTGAGTAGACACTGCAAACCTCCACACTTCATTAAACACAGCGTAATTGTGTGTGCTGAGTGTCTAAGCACTTTAAAAACACACCTCTGGTGTCAAACACAGATCGCAGCATGGCAGAAAGCAGCCATTAAACAGCTATTACTTCTGACTACCTACAACTGCTCGTCATGAATACACAATGTCTTCATTATGCTCCAACAACCGCAGACAAGAGAAGTGCATAGCTGTCATAAATGTAATTACACTGAAAATTTGTTGTATAACAAGTGTCAGCCCCTTTTTTTAGTTCAGATTTATTGTTTTCACTCAGGAATATTTGACCACAGCAGCAAAAACACAACAACTTTTTGACAGTTTGTTGCAATATCCTGCTGAAATCAATAGTTTATGTCTTCTGAGATGAAAAATGAGACCTCGGTGTTTGACCAAAACACTTGTAGCCGAGCTTTTCTTGCTCTCCTCTGTGCTGTTTCGGATTTTACAAAAAAATTCAAAACTCTACGTCCACTTACTGACTTTGACCAAAGCTTTCAAACAAGGTGTAACAGAAATCTTGGTCCTTGGTGGTGTAGGAAATGTCTCCCTGTTCAGATTGAAGGGGAAATCTGATATTGGAGGTTTAAATGTGTTTGCGATGGATTTAGAGGTGTCTGGATGACTTCAATGAGTAATCTAATGTTCTTGTTTATTCAATATTTTGTTTTTTTTAGCAGCCCTTGACAAAAAACTGTTGCCGAAAGGGGTTAAATGTCATGAGTTTAAGGCTGAGTGGAGGGGCAGCTGCTGAGTTCACATGTTTAAACATAGGTTCAGTAATAGTGTGATGAGTTTTTATCATCACAGACACATAAGCTCTTTAAAATCTGATGCCCTCGTTAGCAAGATGACACATTCTCTGTGTTTCCTAAACCTTTACAAACCACAGTTGGAAACCTCGACCTGCACTCTGAATACTTTGTCAACCTCTTTCCTCCTTTGCTCCTGTTTTCATTTCTTCAGCCCACTATGAGGATTTGTCACCTAAATGTAAACATATGATGTTTTGGGGGAACTTGTTAAAACCACTGGACGCTGCTGCTCTATCAGCAGAATTGCTCAGTGAAGGATGGTTATTACAGAAGCAAACGTTGGCTCGGACATGACGTCAGAGCTTCAGTTATCTCCCTCCAAAGTGCTAACATAGTTATTCAACCAGGAAAAAGGTTGTACTCCACTCCACAGTTCGGTTCATTCTTTATTTTTAAGTGCTGCTCAATCTTAATTATCCTTATTTGTGAAGATGTCTTTCTTCTTCAATTAAATAGAGCAATTGCTGGTTTTTAATTAGTGCGAGTAAGTGCAATAGCGATAAGTGCTGTCTAGTTAAGCTGCAGGATCATTTGAAAGGTTGTAAGTGGCATTTGAGACAAGGTGTGGTGCATAAAGCCTCCCTAATGGTCCCTAATGTTGTAATAATGAGTCTGAAGTAGAGCACATGTTCTATTGGTGCATGTTCTTCTTTGATTTGCCAAGAAGATCTTAATTAATAACAACTACTTAGGTATTTCAAGTGGTTTTGAAATGAAATTCATTATTACACAAAGGTTTCTCTGTAGGATGTGTTAAATTTTTTAACGATTTTTGGAGACGTGTATGAGATCAGAGTGAAGTTTCTAAAAAAGCCTCTTGTGCAACGTGTTATTTTGACAGAGTCGCAATTTGAGTCCTCTGATTTCTTCAAGCTTTAATCATTGACATGAAGGTAACAGCCTTGACAACAAAGTATTCAACTCCAACTGTTTGCTGCCATGTGAACATAAAGCACATAAGACAAGGTGCTCCTTCTTGGGATCTGTTCATCATGTGTGACTGTCAGCAGAGGACAAACAAACTGCTCAGCACACCAAAAGATGCAGCTTTGCATCTTTTAATGAACTAGTTTAGGCATCAAGCTCATTTCACTCATTTGGTAATTTATTTAAAGGCCTTTAGGCCCACATTTGCTCTGCATGCTGAAGTTTTCTGGTTGTTGCTGTTGGCACGACACTCGACTTCACCCACAGTAGCTCCTCTCTGCACTCAGGAGGTTTGTTATTTCTAACTTGATTCTCGCTTGATTTTTTGTCCCGCCTGTTATCGATTTTGTTACTGTGTATTCATGCTGCCATGTTGTTTACCTGCAGCTGGGAGCTTCTCAAGAGTAGATCCATACCAGCTGTAAAACCAGCTCTGTTCGCCACAGTTTGATCCACTTGACTTGAAGTATGTTTGTGTTTTTACAGACAAATTTGTGCATTTAAAAGTTGACACAAATTTGACAATTTTTCAAAAAAATCTGCATCAATTTAGCTTAACTCTGAAATTGAAAAGCAGATAAGATACTTTTGTATTATGTATAAGATAAAAAATAAATTCACCCTTTGTCAGACAACATTTGGACATCGCCTCAACTGTAAAACAAAATTCACAATAAATAAACCCAGAAGGGCATGAACAAGTAAGTTAAGTGTCTTAATCTTAAATTTATAAGCCCAAAATATCAATATTAAGGACAAATATGACAACAAGAGGTAAAAAACAGTAGAAATAAATAGTAACACATTGATTCATGAGAGATTTGACCAGTCTACAGCCATGATGTCGACTGGTGAGCAAACAGACCAAAGTTAGCTTATAGACCAAAAACAGGGATGAAACAGCCAACCAAAGGTAAAACAATCTAATACCACTTTAATTTTTTTGTTTAAGAGTACACAAACCGAAGAGGTGATGTTTGGAGGATTTTTAAAAAACTTTTAAATATTTCCTTGCTAGCTATTTCCCTTCATTTAAGACTGTTATACTGAACTAAGCTATGCTAAGCTAACTGCCTGCTAAATATAGCTTCACATTTAATTAACAAAACGAGAAACTTCTCTTCCATCTCTGAGAGAAAGTAAAAAAAAAAATCATGTTTACCAAATTGTCAAACTACTTCTTTAATTAATGAGTTGATGCAGGATGTTATTGACTGTTTGATAACTTTTACCCATCAGGCCTCATGTGTACCAACACCATGTCTGATCAATTATCAGTTCAATTATTATAAGTAGTATGTATGATGTGTTTAAACAGCCCATAAATGTCACTTCAGGTCACTTCAGTGAGTCCATACTTGTGTGTGTGTGTGTGTGTATGAGTGTGTTTGTGTGTGTGTCTGTGGGTATGCATCAGTTATGCAGATTGCATAGCCGATCATGGCCTGCACATTAATTATAGAAAAAGATATGTAGCGGCTGTTGTTTGGCGCATTGATCGCCAGTAAAGAAGATTTATCTGTCCAACATGGGGACATCTGTCACAGCGTGGGGACAATGTTATCCCATCCTACCCTCTTTTTGTTCCTCTTCCACCATTTCTCGCTGGCTGGCATGTCCCTGTTTGGACGCTGACCAACAAACAGGGAGAAGGAACGAAGGAAGGACGGAGACGGGACTGCTGCTGTATAAATCAGTTAATCTTGCTGTGTGGTCTTAGCAGCTTCACCGCACAGCAGATGTTTAGTGTGATTAAAACTTTTTTTTTTGTCTTGCTCATTAAAAAATCCTTTCTTTGGACAGATGACGGCATCTTTTGCCAGAAACCTGAGCCTACCTCTCTGTCCTGATTAAAAGCTGGAATTCCACACTGAAATCCCCACGTTAAAATGTATTTGTTATGTAGTATGGCGTAGCACACAGCGTGCGGAGAGCAGATGCTTAATGCAAAGCGGTGCTGAAATAATTAGTTGATAATCTGATTAGTTTGCTTGCCAAGAATTTTAATAGGCGATTAATTGTTTGTGTAATTCACCCATTAAAAATGACAAACATTTGCTGGTTTAAGTGTCTCAATTGTGAGGATTTGCTGCTTTTTTCTGTTTTTTTATGTTAGTGCAAATTGAATTCACTTTCTTGCCAAAAGTATGTACGACTCGTCCCATTTCCAAGGCAAGAATGAACGCTGACATTGGAGGATTTTACAAAACCATGGAAAAATGATCATTTACAATGTTTTTTACACTGATATTTTTTTGTCGTTAACTTCACATTTCAACTGTAGGTAAATTAAAGGATAATGAGCTCGGACATGCAAACTAGGGTATTATTAGTGAACCTAAAGATTGTCCTCCTGCACTGAATAGATAAACTATAAAGTGGAAACAACTTCCTACATTGGCACTGAACTTTGCCATTGACACCAAATTTTGTGCTGCAGATTCATGCAATATAATGCTAATTCAGAGGGATTTTGAGCTGCTTGTGCTGTATCCTTTTTGTGCTTTTGGGCTTTTAGTGGCTTGTGGTTTGTGGTCCCTTTGGTCCAATTAAGTTAAATCGTCATGCTACAGCACACAACATTTTTTTGGGATGATAGTTGGCCTGCAACTTTGTCTGTCCTCTTACTACTGTAGACCTGCCCAAACTAACCACAGCCCCTCGTCTCACCCGTGGATATGCGTCTCTTGACCAGCGGAGACGTTCAGCCTGCAAAGATTCAGCACTTGTGGGACCAAAGACCATCACCACTTAGCAGCTCTTAGCCTCTTAGAGACAGACCACTGAATTGGCAAAATTAAATCACAGAAATTGCCCACAAAAATCGCCCTCCATCAAAATAACACAAACAAAAACACCATTTGCCTTAAGCTAATATATTGTCTAATCCCTTAAACCCTAATAATAAACAGTGATATTAGATAGTTACATAAAAAACTTCCCTCCTTTTTGAGCATATGATGTGAGCCACACATCATACTTTTGAGAAAAACTCTTTTGCAGTGTTGGATTTGTAGTTTTTTAAAGATTTTTCTGAATGTCAGTGGGATTTCGAATGACTTTATCTGGCTTTAATTTGCCTCTCCAGCAGCATCATTATAACCGTCATTTTGAAACCACATGTTCAAAAATCACACATGGGTTTAATGTTCTGCTGTCCTTATACTTTTGGCCACGTGCTGATGCACATCCTTTGGTTCCGGTCATTGATGTGTCTGTATAAAGATAATTTGTTGACTGTAGCCCATTTACTGTAAGACATAAACTCTCCGGTGTTTTCCTCATTATTCCTAAATGATCTCGGCAGTGTTACTCTCAAATATCCTCCTCCTCCTCTTTTTTCTCTTCCTCCATCTGTCCTCCTTTGCTCCTGCCCTCCTTTCCCTCCTAACTGAAGCTGCAGCCCTGTCAGGCGGCGTTGTTGTGTCTCCTGTCTGCTGTTCACCTGAGAATCCTCCCATCCCTCCCCCCCTCTAACTCCCTCATGGTGCTTCCCTCCACGCTGCACTAGTTTCTGGGCATTTTGTGAGCAACACACCAAACAACACAACTGCTGCTAATTCTCAGAGGATACTGTACGATGTATGTGCATGTGTTTGTGTGTGTGTGTGTGTGTGTGTGCGTGAGGCGAAGAGAGACGGCACATTTTAAACGTGTGTGTGTGTGTGTGTGTTTGTGTGTTATCGGTGGAGTGTGTATAACGACGACAGGTGGCCAGCTCCTGCAGCAATTAATTAACGCTGCGTTTATCAGAGCTATCGACTCCTGCGAAAGAAGCGAGTCTTTGAATAGCACTTAAAATTTGTCTTAAACGAACTCTTACGCTGTTTAAAAATAATCAACTCGAACGTTAATTACTCACTTGACTTTCTCTCATTGAACGTCTTGCTCACATGCTCTTTTTTTAATCACTTTTTAGCGCCTTTGCTGACTCATTGACATGCTGAGGTTATCTCTATTTCTCTCACACACACATACAAACACACACACACACACACACACACACACACACACACAGATACAAGCGTGATTCAGCCCTCATAGATTTAAGGCCTTCACTCTGGCAGCAGGATGGATGAAAAAGTTTTTAAAAAAAGAAAAGAGTGAGATTTTTTTTTTAAACAGCAAGTTGACTTTATTTTTAATCTGTCTGCTTTAACTTTTATTGTCCTCTGTTGCTTTTTAGTGGCTCTCGATTATTTTTTATTATATGTTTTTCATCGTTCCTGTCCTTCTGTTCCCTTCTTCTACACCCCATTAAGTAGCGAGGCCACCCAGAGGAAGTGAGTGTCCCTCACATGCTACACACCTTAATGGCCTTTGATTAGAGGCCATCACAGTCACTCAACCATCCACACACTGCCTTTCTGTGTGTGTGTGTGTGTGTGTGTTTGCAATGTTTAGGTGCTCTCCTCCGTCTTTTTGAGAGACATCCTGTTAACAGACATTGATTTTAGCTAATGAACCAGCCATTGCCTGCCCTTCAGTAGCGCTGCCGTGGACGATGGCTGCTCTGAGTGTATTTGGTACTCGCTCTCTGAAACGGTGCAAAGAGCTTTAGTCCAAAAATCTAAAGATAACAACAGTCACAGCTTTCAGAGACAAGTTTTGATCACAAAGTTTAAAACAAAGGTGTATTTACTGTATTTTACCCCTCTTGCAGGATTACTGGTCACTCTGAGTCCTACACCAAACTGTGCTGTAAAGGCTTCTGCATAGACATTCTGAAGAAGCTGTCGCGCACCATCAAGTTCTCCTACGACCTCTACCTGGTCACCAACGGAAAGCACGGCAAGCTGGTCCGTGGGACTTGGAACGGCATGATTGGGGAGGTGAGACCAGGACTGAGTTATTTTAAGATGGATAAATCCCTGAATGCAGCAGCTGGTGTAGCTGCATTGAGTCACCCAGTGACCATGTACGGACTGTTATTAGAGCAAGGTAATTTAAAATGTTCATCCAGATCTCACTGAAAAAAAAAAAAAGGTCGCTTTAGGCTACCGCATGCCCTAATTACATTACAGCTATGCTGAATATCACTAAAAACAGCACTGAATGTTGACCCATAAATTTAAAAACACTGCATTAAATTAAAGTAACTTTTCTATATTTATCTCTTTATTTAGACTAAATTATTCTGTTAGTGTCAAGAATAACTTGAAAAAGGCAACATAAAAGAATAATTTTAAGACGTATATCATATATCTATATATAGTAGCTATAAGTAAGCATCATTAAGTGAGGAGGAAAAAGTTACAACAAAATAAGGACATTTTTTAAGGATGCACTAAGTTGTTTTTGGAAACATTTTAGCAAATGTTTCCTTATTCACCAAGCTGCAACCAAAAAGACTTGCAGTTCCTTGAATGGCCACTTGAGGCAGGCTTCAAAAGTGAATCAATCTCCATGGAATCATATTTCTAAATGCCCAACTTTATAGCAGAAATAAACATATTTACAGTCTGGCACATTTAACTGTTGGCTCATTACTACTAGTGACCCTTTTTTTTTTTACATCACACATAGTCATCACAGCTTTGTTAATCAATATATTGATCAATGCAGCTTTAATATCAAAACTACCTTTAAATGGACAATTCAAAGCACTGATGTTGGTCCAATATAAATATTAAAAAAACAAACAAACAAGCTAACGGCAGCCACCAGATCCTTCAGACTAGGATAGAAAAGCTTTTCAATGTTTAAATTAACTTTAAATCAAAAGTTCCATCAGAAAACAGAAGAATGAAATGTGAAATACAGTTGAAGGATCACATGCTCCTCTGAGAACAGGTTGTAAAACTCTTTGGGTTTTAAAGCTGAAATGTTCAAGTTTTTGGTGAAACAAGTTTTAAGTTGGATTTTATCAGCCTATCTAATGTCATTAATTGTAAAATAATGAAGTAATTTAAAATCTGTAGTAGTGTAAGTACTTCAAAGCATAAGTTGTATTCATTGAGACCCCACCTCTGGATTCCTGTACAGTTGGTGAATGGCAGTAATGATGCAGAGTGTCCTAAGTGACACGAGTTAGAGGGTTTCTTTGATGGGTTTTATCTAGGTCAGCGGTGTGAGGCCATGCATATACATACGACGCTAATACACACTTTTCTCCCACACACCAAGTCACATCAAACACAGCTGCATCGGAAAGTAAAACGCCCTGAACAGGTGTTCCTCAGGAGAGCCTTCCTGCTTGTGTTTCTGTGCTGCAGGCACTTTGCTCTGGGTCTGTATCTGTGTGTGTGTGTGTGCGTGTATCTGTGTGTGTGTGCCACATTGAAAAAAAAAACAGATTTTGTCTCTGCAAAATTCCTGCTTTTCAGAAAGACAAGCTTGGATTTGAGCACTCTGGAGATGCAGCGTTGGCTCACTCGCTCCAGCTGCTCAGATGATGAGACAAATATTTTTTTCATATCTCTGCAGACAGCCATTATTAGAGTCATGCCTTACTGTAGAGCACAAAGTGTTTGCTGCATTGTGCCTCCCATGTTATGAGAGGAATGCTCATGAAGCTCAGAATCTGATCCCTTTTCAGCAGAGAGGAGTTTGACAGCTTGTCCGTTGGGACTCTGGCAAGCAGGTGTTGTTGTGATAAAATACAACCAAGCATTCAGGTTTATTTCGCAGAATTATACAGTAACCAAAAATAGCTTGGTACAAATGCAGAATAAGAGCAAGGAAGCATGTTTTTTAAATGCTGACTACTGTCAATATCTCTCTGTGCCTCTATGATGCATTTACTTAATTTGTCTTTCTGTCTTTCTGCGCTCAGGTTGTGTATGGACGAGCTGACATGGCCATCGGCTCTCTCACCATCAACGAGGAGCGTTCAGAAATCATTGACTTCTCCGTGCCGTTTGTTGAGACAGGCATCAGCGTCATGGTCGCCCGCAGCAACGGGACAGTTTCCCCGTCTGCATTTCTCGGTGAGGAGAAACAACTGCTTCCTCTGCATCTATTTCAATTTTGATTGTGCAAGTTCGAACTGTTGGTGACATCCATCATCCTGGAGTTCGATGTACAGTGCAGCGTACAGTGTCTGCCATGTTGCTGCCACCTTCTTTTTCTCCACTTTCTCTCAGGATGGCCTACTTAAACAAGTTCTGTCTCTGCAGATGCTTCAGGAAACTTCCCATTAAGCTTTTATCCCGCCGATAACTGAAGCCTACAACTAAATCCCCTTACATACCGCACACACACCTAAATCCCTTTTCCAAACCCCAAACAACAAAATTCAGCACAAAATCCTGAACAGTACATTTCTGTCTTCTCATTTTCTCATCAGCCATCCTCATGCGTCAGATAGTGACCCCCATCACAGGCTGAGGTTTAGAAACAGGAAGTTTTAATCCTTTATATCTGCTCCTCCTCCTCTTGCAGAGCCCTACAGTCCGGCAGTTTGGGTCATGATGTTTGTGATGTGCCTCACCGTGGTGGCGGTGACAGTTTTTGTGTTCGAATACTTCAGTCCAGTTGGATACAACCGCAGTCTGGTCAGCGCTAAAGGTGAGTTTTATGTCCTTTTTGTTTGACTTTAAGCAGTTGAATTTATCCCTTCTGAGTATGGTGGATGATAGAGGAGCGAATAATCAATGCAGCATCAATGCTTTAATGGTAAGCAGGAGAAATAATCATATTTTCATTATGTTTGTGTCACTTATTCTGCAATGTGTGCTTTTATCTGCATGCAACATGGCAAAAAGTACATGCTGTTATTTGTATTTACCTGTTTAATGGGCAAAAATAGACAGAAGATGTGAAACGAGAGATTCATGAAATGTGTTTAACGTGCTAATCTTAGAAAATTTTTCACTGAACGTTCTGCAGCATCATAAGTTCCTCAACAGGATTTTAGGGAGAGGGCTAATCAATCCCAGAATGCAGCGTTGACAGAGTGTGCCTTGTCTCCAGGTCCGAAAGGTCATTTTCCTCTTTTAATTAGCATTCGTCGCTGCGCTAATCGAAGTGTGATTGATGGCCGTGGCACCCTCCACTGCTGCACATGAGCAACGGTGGCAGAGAGCAATGCGCTGAGGCGGGGAAAATTGTTCTGTTGTTTAGAAGTTTGCAGAGCGGCGACTTGCAAAGGGAACGTGTTGTACTTGATGAGAGGATGCACAGAAAAAAAATGTGTCACTTAAAAACAATCACATCAAACTGACAGTCAATGTGGCAAAAGGTGTTTTACCAAGATTACAAGAAATAATAACTTATCAAACCATGAACATTACTGGTTTTACATTTCTTTAATTAATCTATTTTGTTAATTAATTTATTACTTTCTATCAAAAAATTCATCCTAATTAAAACTGCATTGTCCTTCAAAGAGACGAGCCTGTCATCCCAAACAGCTAATGAGCTAATAAGCACAAAATGATCACATTTGGTTGAAAAACATCACTACAAGGCTTCATCTTTTTGTTCCCCTCCTCCCTCTGCTTCTGCAGCTCCTGGTGGTCCGACGTTTACCATTGGGAAGTCAGTGTGGCTGCTGTGGGGCATCGTCTTCAACAACTCAGTCCCCATTGAAAACCCCAAAGGAACGACCAGTAAGATCATGGTTCTGGTCTGGGCCTTCTTCGCTGTCATCTTCCTGGCCTCTTACACTGCCAACCTGGCTGCCTTCATGATCCAGGAACAATATATTGACACGGTTTCCGGGCTGTCTGATAAGAAGGTAAGAGGGACTGAAAAAACAGCTGTTTCACTTTGAATAATAATTATAATGTCAGTTCTACTGAGTGACGTTCCCCCATACAGACATCTGATTCCGTTATGAGTTAAGTTTAACAGTCGATCATGATGTTAAGCACCTTTTTCTAAAGCAAATAACTAATTAACCTTTAAAGACCAAAGTAAATTTGACTTTTATGATTTATTTTGTTTTTCTGAACTTGTTCTAGCAGTCAGCGTCAAGTGTCAAACATCATTTGATTCAGGAGAATTGTAATTTTTCAGCCTCGACCAATTTAAAGTCTGTATTTTACATTTGTTTTGTTTGAGAATGGTTAAACCCTAACCCTAAGCAATTTACAGCTGTTTTTTATTCTAATTTTCAAGACAATCAAGACATTTGTGACACCATTAAAAGCTGAAAAACTGCGGTAACATGGCCTTTAAATCAAGTTGTTTGCATGAGAGAAAAAGTTATGAAACAATAAAATTGATCATGTTTAAGTTTTTGAGAGTTAAAACCAAATTAATCAGAGCAAATAACACCTGTACATACATCAGTGTTGTAAAAATGATATGAAATGGTAGAAACTGTCTTTAGGGGACGTTTATTTGACCCATTTCCCATCTGCTAACAAGAAGTGGGGATCGAGAAGTTAAAGCTTCACTTTTGAGGGGTTGTCATGTCATCAAAGTAATTACAGTCAGTGGTTTAACATCTGAGCTCCTTCAGGGTCCCATGTTTAAAATGTCCTATGTTCCTTGGGTCAGGACATGAGACCATGAGAACTCAAATATATTCCTACAGATATGTAGCAAAGCATATCTTTGTGTGTAAATCCAGCTGATGCCACATCATCTTCCTTCCTGTTCATCACTTTGCATCGTCTAACAAACTGTGATGGAACAGAGACAAAAGGAGTCACAGGAAGCCTTTAAGAAGAAGTCAAGTAAAAGGACTTCGCTGTGAACCTTGCTGTCCTTTTCCTGTCAGCGGGGAACCCGGTGGTATGAATGACTAATCAATTACTGCCTTCTGTCAATACAGATGGTGTCTGAGTCTCGACTTGTCCTGTCACTATATCGGTCTGTCCATCAATATTCCCCCTGTGCCGTCTCCGTCTCTCGTCTCGCTCACACTGTTAAAACAAGATCGCCAAATGTCAAACGATTTAAAACAGTCGAGCTGCGGAAGAAAAAACAGCACACACACACACACACACACACACACACACACACACACACACTCTCTCAACCTGGAAACAGGGCCTCGGGGGAGCTTTACAAGAAAGCATTTCATTCTTCATAGATAGCGAAAACAACTCCCCGGCAGGGATCAACAGAGCCACCTCAGTGATCTATGGTTGAATTAACTGACTATATTAACTCTATGCAGATGTATTATGTCCCACAGCATAAGGAAGCAATATAAATTACCTCTGTACAACACAACCCTGGCTAACCCTTAATTCTGAGATCCTACACGACAGAGGATTAGGCGGATTTAGGCCGTAGGCTGGCTGGGTTCACATCTCGCAGGTTTAAAGGATAAAGCCAAGTGTTATTCTGTATTTTTCTTATTGTTAATAAATGCCATGAAAGAACAAAAAAATAAACGTGTTAGTCCATCTTTCAATACTTCCCCACTTCCCTCTCAAGTGTGACAGAAATGTGGAAAAACCAACACAAAACCTGACGAGCGTAAATGATTTTTTTTTTTTTAAAAACGGAAGCCTGATTCATAAGAAACCTGAGTTTAATAAGACTGATTCAAAAACCACAAAGTGAAAGAAGACACCAACACTTGTAGCAGCAAAATAAGGCACCAATTAATAAGAAAATCATGTTATTCTTTAAATTGCCCATATTCACCTTATATGTTTCATTATAAAACAGAAAAATTCTGCATTTTTGTGTTTAAAAACCTTCTATTCACAAAACTCTCCAGCTTACAATGCAGTTAAATGTTAATGATGATTATTGTGCTCTGTGTAAATAAACTCTAGCAATAATTTGGCATTATTACTGGAAGGAGTCCCAGTTGGCCACTCTTTCTTGCCTATAATAATTACCCAATTACATGCTGCTTTAGGAAACTTGTTGTAAATCATGAGGAAATTATTCAGAAACACAGGTCTTTAAGATAAAGTGTTACCTCATTTTTCCTCAACGTCACTCTCACACTCTCCATCTCACCTCTAAACACACTTTTTTCCTCTTGTGCTAATTATTATGCACCATGTGACGGCTGATCCCCTACAGTATTAAACATACTGACTGACAGACTGAAGACCCACAGTGTTACAAAAGAAATCTACCTAAACTATATAATCCTTTGGTTGAATCTCGGTTAGTAGCAACCAAATAAACCCCTGAGGAGTTTTATCTCAAGCTAATTGGTCCTCACTGCAGATGTAAATCTGTAAAAATGGGTCACGTTTGTAAAAAAAAAAGGCTCAGTACTTTTCCAAAGAGCATCATTCAAACTGGAGAAAAATGAGCATTTGTTGGAGGCTTTTTTCAGCTATGAATTAATACACAGTTGGTGTTTTTGAGAGTTTGAAAAGCTTTGAAAGAAATGAAGATGGTGCACTGAGCTAAAACTATTCCAGTGTAATGAAACAGTCCTGCAGTAAATCCCACATTCATGACTGTGATGCTCAGTTTTCCTTAAAACTTTGAGGTCATGTTTAATTGTTCATTTAAAAAAAAGGTTTTCTGTAAAAATTCAACGCCAACAACTTCATTTAGTGTGTTGGAAATAAGACTTTATTTTAAGTGTGTCTGTCCTGATCAGGGGGTTTTTATATTTGCAACCTGATTGGACGAGCAGTGTGTGCGTTTCATTAAGACAGACTTAATCTGGTCTCGGTGCCGTGGGCTTTTTATTCCAACAGCTGATTATAAACAAAAAGACGTGCGGCGTTTCGACAGGATCCATTGCAGTTGCAGCTGAGGGGGTGATTATATCAACACACAATACACACACACACACACACACACCCACACACACACGCGCTCATGTTTTGATTGGCCCATTCATTTGCGCTCGGCTCAAAAGGTCAATGCTGTAACCAAGATGAATAGATCTGTGCTGTTTACAGTCTAATTGAGCTCTAACAGACGTATTTCTGCTCCGTGCCGCATTAATACGTCAGCTCGCCAAATGTGAACTTCGATCGGAGACAGATTGAACTGGATTTGGATCATCCGAGGGCAGAAATGATTCAAACAGATGTTTGTTGACTGGTATCAGATTTAATCAGATTGAGGTGAGTGCAATGGTTTCATCCAGCGTCGAGTTCAGCTGCTGATGAAAACTGGAAAAAATGAAATGACCCCTAATGGATTTCATTTAACTGAGCAGTCCATCATCATCTTTACAACTTTCCGACCTGTTTCTTCATCCTGCTCCTCCTTTTCTCCTCTTTTTACAATAATTTCTGCTCTTCTACGTCTTTTGCCTTTCCTTTGTTCTTATTTACTCTTTTTTCCTTTCCTTTCTTTTCTTATACTTTTCTCTTCTTTGTCCCTTTATTTCCTCTTGTTTTTTCCTGACTTTGTTCTTATTTCCTCTTCTTCTGTCTTCTCTTTCCTCTTTTTTTCTTTATTTTCCTTTTTTGCTTCTCTTCTCTTCCTGATGTCTTCTCTCTGCTCATTTACTTTCTTTTTTCCCATCTCTCCTTTTCTCTCCCTCTTTTTCCTTTCTTTGATCATCTATTTTCCTATGTTCTTTTGGCTTTCATCTCTCCCCTCTTCTTCTCTTTTTTCTTGTTCTTTCCTATCATTTCCATTTTTTCTTTCTTATTTTGTCTCCTCTTCTTTACTTTGCTCTCATCTTTTCTTCTTCTCTTGTCTTTTTCCTTTTCTTTCCTTCTTTCCTCACTGCTTTCCCCCTTTCTTGTTTATCCTTTCTTGCCTTTCATTTTTTGCTTACCTCCCTTCTTTCTGTTTTTCTCCTCTTCCTCTTGTTCTCCTCTCCTGTTCCACTTACTTCCTTCCCTCCCTCTGCTTCTCTCTCCTTCCTCTCTGTCCTCCATTTCCAAACTCTCCTCCCTCATCCCATCCTCCAACTTTTTCTACCCCTTACTCTTCTCATCAATCTTCCTTTCTTGCCTCCCTCATTTCATTTGCTTCTCCTCTTTCACCTTTTCTGCTCTCACTCCCTTCAGTCTCTTTCTTCTCCTTTCCTTCTCTCCTTACTCCCTTCCCTTCTACCTCTCACCACCGCCTCTCCTGACCAAAACTCTTCTTCTCTTACCTCCCTCTTCTCTCTTGTCTCCCTCTCCTCGTCTCCCACCCCTCCCCCTTCCCTTCATCCTCTGTTTCCCTGCAGTTCCAGAAACCACATGAGCATTATCCTCCTTTCCGCTTCGGGACCGTCCCAAACGGGAGCACGGAGAGGAACATCCGCAGCAACTACCTCGACATGCACTCACACATGGTGAAATACAACCAGAAGGGGGTGGAAGAAGCTCTAGAAAGCCTCAAAACCGGGTACAGTTTTACCGACATTTTGACAATATTACTCAACAAGATAAGACGTTTTATATATTTAACAGATCCTCTTGTCAGTGAAGACAGAAGACGCTGTAATGATGATCATAATTTAGGTGATACATCAGACGGTTGATGCTCTTTTGTGTTGAAGCTTCTATTTGTAAATTAGGCCAATGTGATGGTTGTATTTTTAGATTTAAAAAATTATGTCGACTGCAGCTTAAATTGTCCAGAAAAGTTCTGTCAATCATCCAGGTTTTACAAAGAAGAAAAAGCAGGAAAAGCTCAATAAGCTTAAAGCTGCTTTGAACACTTGAGCCCATTAACTGTGATTTGTTTACACTTAACATTTGTGTATTGATTTCATCGTCAGGCCAGACGACAGGGTCTCATAGTAGCAGCATCATTTGTTTGTACAAGACTGAATTATCTCTTCACAGACTGGCGCGAACGTCATAAAATTTGGTTAACACATTTATGATTAGCAGAGATCGAAACCTAAGGTCTCTGACATTTAATCTAACACAACCAGCAGGTTAAAGTCTTGACTTTTCACTAACACACTGAAACATCTCTACAGGAACATAAACAGACATTCATGGTCTGAAAAGTACAACAAGTAGGTCAAAATTTCCAATGATTTGGTTTTGAAAGTACATGTAAAACAAATACATCCCATCAGTCTCTGGTGTTCTTTGTTTTTACTGCTAAATAACTTAAGTTGACATGTTAACAGCCTAAACTAGTGGTTCTTGTTTAACTTTTCTGCCATGTTCCTGTTCACAAGTCGAGAAATGTTCTTGCACTCAATCTGACAATTTTTTATCTATTTTTTAACATAATGGTCAAAGGAACTAACAAAAAAGGATCCAAGTCAAATTCCAGTAAAAACAGAGTTAGCAAGATAACATCCCCTAACTGTTGTTTGTTTATACTCCGTATGTAAATTATATTCAGGTTCTGCCCCCCAGTTTTAAAATCACTGTTTTTAAAACCATGTAGACATTAGCATTTAGCTCAAAGCACACAGAGAGCTGCAGCCTCTGTGGACTCTTCATCATCTTACATCAACACTGAATAGCAATGATGTTACAGCCAGAAAGGTTTTTTTAAAACCTCCAAGTTGGAGTAAAGAAAAGTTTGAGCTCATAACTGGTGCGATCAACCAATATATTCTAAAAAGCTGACCACATGTTTACGGTGATGGATTACCAATCTCAGTTTGAGGTCTCTGCATGCTGAATGTGGCTCATATTACCTCAAAGCAATAACAGCCTGCAGGGTATTAAAAATATGTGATCATATGGTTTGTTTTTGAAAGTGGTCAGCAGCAATTTAGAGTGAAGAACGTTTGAATTTAATGGGCTAAAACCTTGAAAATGTAGAATAATTCAAGAGACAACCAGATATAACATTTACAAAAGAAATAACTTATTGATTTTACAAGAGCCGACCAGTTTCTTAGACGTTGGTGATCAATTTGCATGCAGGAAGCTGGACGCCTTCATCTACGACGCTGCTGTTTTGAACTACATGGCTGGGAAGGATGAAGGCTGCAAGCTGGTGACAATCGGCAGTGGGAAAGTGTTCGCCACCACAGGATACGGCATCGCACTCCAAAAGGACTCCCGCTGGAAACGGCCTATTGACCTGGCTCTGCTGCAGTTCCTCGGAGACGGTGGGCGCATGATGCAGTACACAACCGATGCACACACTCGGCACACACTCTTTATTATTATCTGTTTGTGTTTATTTCCGTCTCACTGTTATGTGAGCCATGCGACTGGCGTTCGTCCAGTTCAGTGTGTGCTGTATCAGCAGGGAAGTGGGCTTACAGGGAAGAGTTAATATCCTGCAGAACAGCAGGTAGTGTTAGGGATATGATTATCTCCATTACACATTCACACACAGACACACGCCATGACAGCCGCCGGTGTGGAGTTTTTATATCCTCCCTCCTCTGAAAGCTTAAAAGCACCCCGCACACTCACAGTCACTCACAGTTTTCCACGATGATGTAATAAAGAGTGTGTTTGTGGTCAACATACGGTAACTGAGTGATAAAACGGGCCGTGCTCTCTGGAGATCAATGAGGAGAATGCAGCTCAAGAGGTGGTCACCTCTTCAAGAGGCCTGGAAAAGAGGCTTATGTGGTAATGTGCTTCAGATAAACATATAAATATAAAGTGCTTCATGTGTAAATCATGAGGTCTTTGAATGCGTCAGAAAACCCACAGTGCTTGGACAACGACTGGATGCCTGCTGTCAAAACTCAGCAAAATGTAATCAAAAACAAAGTCTTATTTATTTACCAGAATCAGTGAATTCACAGTATTTGCTCAAAATCTGCAGGGGGGAGGCGTGTTCTGTTCATGGTTTGCAGACAGCTCTCTTTCTCTCTCTTTCTTCTTTATTGTCCCTTCACTTCCCTTCTGTCTGTGCATTGCTGCAATGGAGGGAAAATCAAATTAAGGTTAAAACTGCTATTTACAACCACAAAAAGCAAGCAGGCTAAGTGGCATGTTCTGTCAATCCGTCTCTGTTGATCGATCTAGTCCACTCTGATTGGTTACTTTGGACAGTGCTGCATCTCCACATGCAGCTGCTGAAATGAGCTCACATGAAGTGGACAAAAACCCACAAGCTTCATGTGTCACCTTCAGTCTCTTTATCTCTGTCTCTTTTAAAAACAGATTTAAAATGCATACAAAACAGCCAGACAAGCAGTTTATGAGTAACATCGACAGTAAAAAAATAAAAGTGATGCAGCAGATAATCTATTGAGGTGCTGGAGCCAATCAAATATGTGCTGGTCATTAACTGGTTGTCCTGAAGCCTCTCTGACGTGCTCCTGCACAAATTAAACCTTTTATTCATACATTTTATATACAGTCTGTCACCTGACCTCAGTGCACCAGTTCATGTGTGTTACAGCTCGACAGGCAGTGAATGCATGTGCTGGTTGGACAGTATTAAGAAAAATACTCTGCTCAGTCAATATAGCACTCAGTAAATTAAATTAGCATTTAATAGCCTTGAAAACTTTGAAGCATTGAAGCATTCATTTCACTTTGAATTTTCAGGCCTTTTTGTTTGTTTCACTCAGTTATATTAGAGTTTCCAAGTCATAATTAAGTCTTGATGGTTTACCGGAGAGGCACATGCTACAAACTGGAAATAAACTCTCATACAACATTAACAAAGTGTAAATAGAAAAAGGCTCAAAAGGAAGCAAAAAGTGAAGAGGCCACACATATAACTCTCTCTCTTTTTGCTCAAATTGTTCATTTTCTTTTCTCTCTTCTCTACAAACCTCAATCCCTCCAGGAGACACCCAGCGCTTGGAGACAGTATGGTTGTCGGGAATCTGCCAGAACGAGAAGAACGAAGTGATGAGCAGCAAGCTGGACATCGACAACATGGCGGGCGTCTTCTACATGCTGCTCGTGGCCATGGGTCTCAGCCTGCTGGTCTTTGCCTGGGAGCACCTGCTCTACTGGAAACTACGACACTCCCTCCACAAGTCCGACAAACTTGACTTCCTGTTGGCCATCAGCAGGGTGAGATTTAAAAATCAGTCAGATGAATGATCACTGCTTCTATTTACCCTTTAAAGCCCGGCTTCTTGTTGTTTATGGATCCGATGTTGGTTGGTTTGATTGCTGGTTTCTTGATTTATGACGAGGCTGAGAAGCAACTACACTGATTTTTGCATTGATTATTTAGTTAAGTGACTGATTGACTGGCTGTAATTGGATTAGCTGAGCAACAGCTTGCTTGAGTGATTGAAAGATTGGATGGCTGATTATTTTGATTCCAAGAGGCTGGGTGGTTGTTGTTTTAATGTGATCTGCTGTTTTACATGAAGTCGCTTTTATGTGATGATAAATTAGTGCAAATGGATGTGCATTTGCATGTAATTACATGGTATTATTGGGGGGGGGGTCTTGTTAAAATGTTAGCTAAAATGGCACTGCATTCTTATTAAGAATGAGAGGGGAGGAGAGAGGGAAGAGATAAAAGGAGAGAAAAGCAACACTAATTTTGCCGTTTACTCTGCATTTAACTTTGATTGCTCGCTGTTCATTTGCAATTAGCTTAAATCAGCACCCACTTTGTTGATGTTGCCGTGTGGGAATGTGGTTATTGAGGCAAAGAGCTCTGGCTGAAGTTACAGCCAGGGGAATGTCTGTGGACTCCAGCCTCTGTGCATTTCTGTTGTGTAATTACACCATTGTGCCTGGATCTGGGTTTTATCAGATTAACGGCTAAATGACTATCTGATCATTAATCCGTATGGGGCGGCCCCAAGGGCCAAATTAAATTTGGCTCTTTCAGGATCTCTCAGCCAACTGTAAGCAGAGAGCAGTCTTGGGATTTGGCCGTGTTTGTCCATGCAGTTAGAGACGGTTTGTTCTGCAGAGGACTTTAGGCATGTGTGTGTGTGTGTGTGTGTGTACGTTTATTTGGGCAATCCTCTCAACTTATAAACTGTTTTTCTTTGAGTCCCGGGAGAATGCATAATGAATTTGTGACTAAGTCTTGCCTCAGTGACAAAATGAGATATTAATGAAATCAGTTTTTTTTTTATTTTAGTGCCAATGGGTGTTTTATTAGGTAGACGGGGGGGGTTGTCACTTTAGATGCACAAATTGGTTCAAATCTCATCTGTGAAATTTCCCCCTCAGGACCACCAGGTTGAATCAAGGTTAAACAGTTTGTGGCTAACTATTGATTTAATTACGAATAATTGGGCGATTTACACTCTATTTCTCCTTCCCCACCGTCTCTTTTGTTATTTTGTGATTCTTTCTTCGTTCCTCCCTTATCTCCTTCATGCTTTGTCGTTCTCTTTCTTCTCTCAGGGTATTTACAGTTGCTTCAACGGCGTGGAGGATCCCGGGCGTTCGTCCGGTTTGGCCAAACCTGACCTGACCTCCAACTACGCTCAAGCAAACATGCTAAAGATGCTTCGCACTGCCAAGGATTTGGTCTCCACAGCCAATGTTGAGACGTCTCTGGACAACGCCACTAAAACCATAGAGCAGTTGAGTCGTCACGGCGGCAGCGTACCGATTCGTGTTCCACAAATTGCCACGGAGACGGTGCCAGGAGGATTTGCTTACGTCACCGAGAATCACTGCTCCCTTCCCCAGCGATCCATAACCCCACCTCTGTCCGCTGTGACCTCTTTGAAGCAGCAGAGGAGTGTGACGAGGCCCACGCCGCTGCGCTACACGCTCCCGACTCACTCTTCCTCATGTTTGTATGACCGGCCACTTCCTGTTTCCAGCCTCAGCACTCCACATCTGGCAGTGAGTGAGCCGCTCCCTCATCAGCATCCGCACCACTACCAGACCACTGGGAGACTCTACGTAGACGCCCATCCTCATTCGCCCTTCATCCCCTACACTGATCTCCAACTTCCTGACATCTACGCCTCTCACCCGGTGTCTTCGCCCCAAAGCCAGCACATCCAGGCAGGATTTTCCCGACGGAAACGGAGGTCCAAGAGTTTCCAGTGTGACGATGACGATGCAGAAAGGAGAAAACACCTGGAAAAGAGTGACAAAAGTCCTGTCTGTCTGAGCGAGCTCCAGGCCAATCACCTCCAAGAGAACCACATCTCTGCCCCCAGCGTCGAAAGCATCTATTCAGGGGAGGCGACGTGTCCTCGGGTGGAGAACTACAGCTCCTGGCCCCCGGAGGACCTCCTCCTGAGAGGGAGACGCAGGCACCGCCGCCCCTCTTTCCTCAAAGCGACATGGGGCAGTGAGCAGATGCGCCAGCTCGACGAATCCCAGTCATCTCTGTCCAGCCAATCACCTTCCACCCTGCCGGACCTGTTCCCATGCATTCTCACACAGACCGCACCTGCAAAGCCCTACAACCCCGCCCACCTCCGAAACAACCTGTGCCTCCCTCGGAACCAGGCCTACCTCCACATACGGGAGGACCAGAGGAGGCCCAATGGGCGTAAGGGCCAGAGGCTGCGCTACTCCCACTCCACCCACCTCCCCACGTACGGAGAAGCGGTGCGACACGGGAGCGGGTTAGGGCGGGGGATGGTACGGAGAGCCACCAGCCTGCTCAGCAGACAGTACGCCCACTACCTGAACTCTTACCCTGGACTGCCCCTCTACCACGGCCCCCTAGACCTGCAGCACCACAGCCAGGCCTCCAGCGGCCACCCGAGCCCCAGCCCAGTGTGCCAGCTGCTGGCTTGTGGTGGCGGGAGATGTGGAAGCCAGCGGGCTCTGCTGTACCAGGACAGCGTGTACGGGGCCTACGGGGTCTATCAGGGATCCCAGACTGGATCAGAGGCCCAAGTAGGTCAGGGAGCAGGGGGCCAACCCGCTGGGAGCCCCTGCGTACTTCGTCCTTGGCGACGGGTGTCTAGTCTGGAGTCTGAGGTCTGATGGGAAACTAAAAGGGGCTTATGATACTGATACTGTGGAGTCACAGAGGACAATACTGTAAAGAGGAAATAGTAGTTAGATTAATGTAAGAAGGAGAAGGAATGACGTGAAGTAAATGTGTATTTTTCATGTGACTTTGTTTGCTAAAGATTAGAAGTTCAGGTCTGCAGATTTTAACAGATCTTTAGGACTTTTGATGTACTTTACAGAAAGATAAGAAGACTGCACTGTTACTGATTTATCCTTGAGAAAGCTGTGGGAAGCTTGAGTCGGCAGGTTTTGCTCACTTGCTACTTTCCTACGACAACGCTCATGTGTTTTTTGTGCTTTAATGTGGACTAAGATTTACAAAACGTCCACGTTGTTGGCGCATGGTTAAACTATAACCAGAGTTTTCATGCTGTGTGTGTGCGTGTTGTGTATATTTTATTGTGGATGGTTGGGATTCAGCCTTGGGTGTCGTTGAGTAGATGAACCGTTTACAGCTAAGAGGAGAAATAGTGGAGGAATAAGGGATTGTCTCTTTGAATACAGCCACCAAAAAACAAGCAGCCACTGTAGCAACATTTGTAAAGACAGCTGCGACGTACACGTGAAGAGTTTAACTCCAAAATATGGCGTCCAATATCGAAGCATTTTGACTCCAGACACAGAAGAGCAACAGTTTTTTTAGAGCGAAACAATCATTTTGAGACATCTGCTAATAAAATTTCAGGAAACTTCTTTAAAGATTTATAATGTTTTGGAGCTAAACCCTTCGAGTGTTCATTTTAGTGACGAGTCACAGGAAGCAGAGACTTTGTGAAAGCAGTCCATATGAACACAGTCTGCAAAAATGGATGGAGATATTGAGACAGCACTGACCAGCACTAGGTGTCTTAAACCATGGACTCTTGTTCCTCACTGGGTCTCAACATGAGACCGCAGTACAGCACAACACCACACAGGGCCTCACGATGAATAAATTCTGCATCTAAATACAGTATATCAATATAGAGAAAATGTGTTATTTGAGGCTGGTTAGTGACATATTCATGTATTCTACATATGATAGGAATTTATTGTCACTCTTAATATTTTCTAATCACAGTTCTGGCACACTCTGACGTTTTTCTTTTTGTAAAGCTGTCGCTAATTTACTGGAATATTTGTTATTACTGTATTAACTCTATCAGTTGGCCTATATTAAGATTTTCATCACCTTCTCTTTTCCACTCTTTTATATTCTCTCATTATCCCTATTTTCCCATTCCCTCTAAATGTTTAAATGATCAAAATTTAAATGAGGTAATTGAAATCTATTCTAGTATCTATATTACCTGGCTCCCTCACCTTGTAATTAATCACTTAGACCAATTAAAGAGCCTTTTTGAATTAAATTGCATGTGTGCCTCTTCTGTCCGAGCTTACTTTGTGAAGGGAAAGTGTTTTAGTTGAAAAATGAAGAGTCCAACATTTTGGGATCTATTCTTATTTTCTTGTTTTCTTATCTGGAGCTACATTAGAAAGTTGATACCATGATCATGTCTGCATGGTAACTCTAAAAGGTGCAGCCAACTCGTTTTTGCCCATTAGCTTAGCCTAGCATAAAATGTGCGAGCATTAAATTAGCATCTTTGTCCAAAATTAATAAAATCTGTGTATCTGCAATTCTGAACCTCATTAATGGACGTTATATTCATAGTCGGGTGCTGAGTCGTTTTGTTTTTACTGATTCAAAATAAATATAACACGCTTCTGGTACTAGTAGGTGCAGTTTGTTTCATTTATAAATAGCTGTGCTAGCTGCTTCTCCTTGTTTCCAGTCTTTATGCTAAGCTAAGCTAACCAGCTGATGGCTGTAGCTTCACGTTTCTGAACAGATGTGAGAGCAGTTTTTTCTTGTTAAACTCTCGATCAGAAAGCATCATTCTCACAATGTGAAACTTTTCTTTTCGGTTGGAAACACAGGACAGAAAAAGAGGAAGTAGAAGGGAAAAATGGCAGCACAGGAGGTGATGAGGGCGATCTGGTCGCAGATCAAAGCCTCCTTCTCTGATCTTGTCGTATGGAGGTCAGTCATCTGCTGCAGCATCCTGGAGGAATATCCTTCTGGTGTTTGGGTCACATGTCAGCTGGTCACTGACACAAAAACTCCAGCAGAAGAGTGACTGCATTAAGAGGCAGTGATGCTTCTCTGAAACTTCAAACTTTTTATGGTATCAAGAAGATTTTTTGTCCTTGTATAACACGGGATTGCATAATGAAATTTAAGTTGTAGTGCTTTACAAACATTAAACAAACAAGTCTTCACAGAATTTAATTACGACAGAATAAAAAAAAAAAAATAGAGCAATACATTTATTCATTTATGCATACATAAATGCATACACTTGAGATATAATTCTGTGGTGCGAGTTTTTAAATTGCCATCTTTTCATTAAGTGTCTGGGAAACATTTTCTATAAACTTTGACTGCATTTAAACATAAAGCATCACTGATGTGAACAACAACTCTCCAATATATGACACTTTCTTTTGCTTGAACAGCCCAAGTATGTCCATTTCATTTTTCCTTCACCGGGCATTTCATACTAATAGGAATGTCTGCGACCTCTGATGTCTGCAAAACTCCTCCTTCTGCTTCTTTTTCTGAGGGGTTTTTGAGTTTACCCAGAGTACATTTAATGAATTAAACTTTTGTGGTGGATTTTTTAACAGACTTGATGCATTTTGTGCAGTAAGACGTTAGCTTAAAGAAATGAACAAGCTCACAAAAAAGGACACATCAAGCTAAAATTGGTAGCATTCTGGTGATCTAGTGCACTGGCATTGTGGTTCATATAACCATTTCATAAGTGTTGAGTTTCCATCTATTTGCAAAGAAAAAAATTCACTTTATGTCGTCGTACTTTGCATATTATACAGATTTACAGACAGAAAGCAAATCTGTTTGGCTAATGGCTATAATCCTGGTTTTCTTTTCTCTTCTTTGAGGCGATCCAGCTTGTTTGTCTGGGTGATTGAGATGCCTCAGGGAGTGACTGTTTGCAAAAATCAGCTGCTCTTACTATTAATGCCGAAAATACAGAAAAAACAAGTATGTAAACTAGTTTCAGGAAGCTTCTGGCTGCTGCATCTTCATGCTTCATCCTTGGCTCTGTCACAATGGTCCTGTCAGGTCTGTTGAACATGACAGCGTGGCAGTCGAGACATATAAAATTTAAAGCAGCGCTCCAAAGTAGAAGAAGAAGAAGAAGAAGAACACTTAAGTAACGAAAAGCTAATCTAACTCAAGGTGACCTGTTGCCATGGCAATTACTCTCTCTCTCTCTTTGCTGTTGTCATGACGAGATAAGACTCCATTCAGGAGGCCAGATGAGTAATGTAGCAGAGTCCAAACATTGAGTGCTTTGATTTTTCCATTACTCTGTGCTTTGTTACTGGAGCATTGCCTTAGACCGGATCGTAATATTGATTTAATCCTCCGCTTCGCTACAGATCCCATATTTTTTTTGGGTTCAAGGTAATTGGACTTCTTTTCATCCCTGAAGAGCAGAAAGGGGCTCAACATGTCTCGGTAAATATGTAATTAAGACATGCGTTTCAGGCCAAATATAAAGCCCGGATTAAGGCAGGTACAGATGGATTTCATCATGTTTTTTTGTACAAATATCTGATAGAATGGACAGAAAAAAGGGAGGTGTGGCAAGAAGGAGCTATTTTTTTAACACGTTAAATGGGTCATCATTATTGACATTTTCTGTTTTTAGTCTTTTAGGAATAAAGATAAGATGGAGATCAAATGAAGCTGTTCTGAATGTTTTTAAAATCTGTTATTTATAGAGCAGTTTGACAAACTGAAGGTTAGAAGAGAAAATGAAAGAGATGTTCAACATAAGTTTTATTTTTGGACTCAATTGTTCTCAAAAATAACTACGCTCTCACACCTAAACATCAAGTTTCTTTGTACTCTCTCACAGCGCATCAAGAATTATAGATGAAAGTTTTCAATTAACACATTATTGTTTCCAGTAAAAAAATGATAAAGCCAATGAGTCTTATTGTTTTAAAGACTTGTTGAATTTTAGTTTAAGTTGTTAGCTCATAAATTAGTTAAACAGATTATTAATATTTACTTGATTCCTGAGTAAATATGGATTAAACTTTTGTCAGACTGATGCTGAATCTAGATGATGGATGTGGTAAACATCTGCATTTTAGCATCATCTTACTGAGCATGTTAGCATAGTGATGCTATCATTTAGCACTATGTGGCTGCAGACTCTTGTGCACAGAAGCTCCATTTCTACAGCAATATACAGTTGTTTATAGGCCTGTTTGGACATCAGTGTAAAACACTTTTATATGCAGCTGTAACTTTTTATCAGACAAACAAAATCTGGCAGTAAAGCTCTCAAACATCCAGATAGTAGTTTGGATTTAGTGTGTGTATAATTTCAGAGTTTTGCTTGACTGCTTCAATGACAAACACAGTGGTTATTACTTACTGAATGCCACCTCAGTCATAAAATGTAAGGTTACCTGGACATATTACAGAGTACATGTGTGTGTGTGCTGATGTGTGTGTGTTTGTGTCTGAGCTGTGTGTGTAACAGATGCATCAGGATTGATAAAGGGCCTGTCCTGCCAAATGATGAAAGATGTAAGTTGTGCATATGAAAATGGCAAAGAAGCACCTGGGACAGGCTGCATCACACACACACACACACTGAAACAGACATGTTAACTGCAGAAAACACACTAAAATACCCATGAAAGCATGCACACATTTAAATAATAGTTGTATTACATGAATCCACATTTACAGACACACTTCAATTACATCTTCTCAAACTCAGATATGGATGAATGAGGATGGAAGCAAACACAGAGATGAAGAATAATTAGGCGTCTTTACCAGCATGGGGATTTAATATTCATGTCAGGAGGATACATGAGTCCTTAAGGACCACCCTCGCAGCCAAAGCATCATTCATTCATTCACTCATGCACACACACACACACACACACACACACACACATACAGACAACTGTCACTTCATGATTTTACACCAGGGATCTTTAACTCTTTTATCCAACGTGCATGATTTGCACCGGTGATCCTGTCGATTTTAAAGCACGTAGCTGCTGTTTACATGTGTGTCAGCGACAAGCAGCAACCTTGATAAGGTCATCGGACACAATGTCTGGAGTCACCGGAGGGCCGGAGTCCGGTCCGGTCTCCTCACACCTCCCGCCTGTGAATAAATTGCTTCACGTAACGCAGCAACAGCTCCAGATGCTCTGAGTCACCTTGAGACAAAAGGCTGGCCTGCCCTCTCTGATAGGTGAGAGGGAGGAAGAGGAGGAGGAGAGGGGAGGAAGAGGAGGAGATGAGAGAGAGAAAAAAATGTGTGAGGAAATCAAGAGCAGCAGAGAAATATTTGGGACACTAGGAGGGGATATTTGTGAGGAGGAGGACGAGGAGGAGGAGGAGGAGGAGGAGGTTCGAATGAAACCAGAGATGGGGAAGGAGATGGCAGAGAATTGTCAAGAGGAGGAGGAGAGTCAGAATGAGTTACAAGAGAGGAGGAGGGAAGGAGATGAGGAGGCTTTGAGAGGAGATAGAGAGAATAAGAGAGGGGAGGGGAGGAAGAGAGGAGAGGAGAGGAGAGGGAGAGGGAGAGACGGGAAAGAGGGCAGCATAAAGGAAAGATATTAGGACAGCTGATAAGAAAACAGGTAGGAAGTGAGCAGGAGAGCAGAGGGGGGTGGAGAGATTTACGTGTGTGTGTGTGTGTGTGTGTGTGTGTGTGTGTGAAAAAGGGGATTATAATATAAACTGCAGGATGATGATGAAGGAAAAACCAGGAAAATATTGGTAAACAACTCCCTCATTTCTTGAACTGAAAAATGTGCATTTTTTTGCACTGAGAGCCTTATTTAAAAAAAAGAGGAAAAGCACGAGCCAAAAGAAACAACATCATTACAATTTTCACCGACACACACACATGCGGAAACGTGACGTTCATGTCGGCCGCTCCGGTTGTTTTGACTTCCATTATCACATTAACTAAATCATCAAAGCAGTGCAGCATTCGGAGCGTGACAGCTGTCTGTGCATATGAGGACACATTTTATTGTGCTACAGTAGCAATTAAACTTTGAATTTGAGAATCTGTTGTGTGTGTGTGTGTGTTTCCGAATGTGTGTGTGTGTGTGTGTGAATGTGTGGGTGTGTGTGTGCATGTGCAGCATCTCCTCTCGTATCCAAGACCTGACGATTGGATCTGCCAGCCAGCAGGAACGTTAATTACTTCGGCAATCTTCAGGCTCACTTCCCACAATCGCTCCCATCTCTGGGAAGGGAATGAGCTCGGCCATTCAGGAAGCACAGATCCGGAGCGAGTCCCCGATTCAAATCTGCTTCGAGGAAGAAGGAAATCAAATAAGCAGAACAATACAGACGGAGTTCGGAGCATGTTTGCTGAGGGAAAAGTCCCTCTCTTTGCTTTTGAAAGTTAATTGTCCCTTCCACTTTCCAAAACAGATGTAAAAATGATGGATGACACAGATTTTGATGTAAATCCTCACTTCTGAATGTAAAGTTTGGTTTTTAAGGTGTCAGGGAATTTTTAAACAGAAGCGAAGTGACAAAATGCGGCAGATTATAACTTAATTTTTGAAAAAAAAAACACTTTGAGACAAATTCACAGTATTCTTTTCCTCAGTTATGAATAATTTAGCTCATAAAAAAACAGCCTGCTTTTTCATTTTGTTTCCAACAAACTATGTAAAAAAAAATGCAAATTACTGAAGAAAACAACCAGTCTGAGAAATTACATTTAAATGATACTAATTTGTAACAGCAAATCCTCATTTTAGAAAAAGGAATTACAACTTTTTATCAACATAATGAGGAAACATTTTCAACTGATGTGTTAAATTACAAAAATGTTTATTTTGAATTTATCAGCGAACTCTTTCGATTTCATTGTTCAAACTTCTCATCACAAAATGCAACTTTTTTATGGTTATGTTTGGTTTCTTGCAGGATTTGGTTTATTTAGGGAAAGACTTGGGTCTCAGTTAAACACAGAAAACATCAACACCAAGACATCGATAACTAACAAGATTTCTTTGGCCACTTGGAAAAATATCATGAATGTATCATCAGTTTTGAGCTTAATATCATTAAATATCATCAATCTGGAGTTTGATGCTTTGTGTTCGTTCTCTTCCAGCTCTGTTTTGGTCTTTACCATCTTCTGAGAGAAACATCTGGCTCTTCAGCAGCTAAATGCTCCACAGTGTTCACCAGTTGCTTATTATTGTCTTATTCTCTGTGTTAAAGTGCTGTTCAGGCAGCCTTTAGTCGATTTTTGAGGCCAAAATCTTTCTTTGTTTGCACAATAAACACCACAGAAGAACAGTGATGAACATGCTATTTTGGGGCGCTTGGTATAATTACTGATGCTTTTTTTTGTCTTTGGAGCACAAAGTGTGCTGTGTTATTTACATTTAGTTAAATTCAAATGATATATTGTCAATTTTTTATTTGTTTTGGTTTAAAACGACCAAAATACAATGTGTGAATAAAGGAGATTTGAATGTGCTGGTAGGTGGACAAAAAATAGCCTTTTCTCCATCTAAACACATAACGCAGGCAGCTGTTATGTTTCCTACAACAGTGTAATTGTATAAAGAAACATTACACATTAGTGTGTTTCCTCTGAAGCAGAGTTAAAGAATGTTAATGTGGTTCAACGTCTTGCAGCTCATGCAACATTTTCCTCAGCTTCATATCGATCAGCCTGATTCTTCATCCCTTCTAAACCTCCACCCATCTCCATTCGACCACAGGCTCCCATCTTGAGGCGCACAAAAGTCTCTCAATGAGTTTTTTTCGGGGAGCAATTTTGATGCGACACATGCAGGTCGGGGTTGTGTTTACGCAGCCTGTACATCATCGGCCCGGAGCTGCAGCCGCAACCAGAAACACAGAGGAACGACGAGTGCTCTGCATCATCATGTCTGAGACACTGATCAGCTCTCCGGAGGATCTTGATTTCAGTGTGAAAAGATGCTGCGGGGTCATCAGACGAGAGGCGCAGCTGTGATTAGCGGGTGTCACCCTGCTGACGTCCCGTGAACGACACTATAGAGCCGCTGCACTGTCGCCTTCTCTCATGTCCTTCCAAGGTGACAGCTCCTGGGGTGTTTTGGCAACAATTACTTCAGCAAATTAACAAAAACCCCACGATGAGTCGCCGACGGCACAGCCAAGGAACCCGACTGCACACACACACACACACATATACACACACACACGCATGCCATATCATCACAGAGTGCGAACAGACATCCCCCCCGTTTGCCAACAAGACACATACACACACACTGCAGGCTACAGAAGCCAAAACCATAGCCCTCTAATTAACCAGTCCCACCCTCCTGACCCAGTAGCCAAGAGCAGCCTTATTATCAGCCAGATCTCCCCCCCCCTCTCTGAGTCTTTTCCTGCTCTGTTAAAATGAGGTTCAGCCCTCCGTTGTCCCCCGAGGAGGACCGCCGAACGAGAGGAGAAGGGAGAGAGATATTAGTTAGGATGTTATTGATGGAAACTTGGTGGTTGTTGACCCTTTTTAGCACATCGGAGTGGTTGGATTCTCAAGATGTAACGGCAGAGTTTTCAGACTCTCTCTTGCCTCAAACTCTTAAGTTCTTTTATTCCTTTTTTTGTGTTTCACATATCTTGGTCTCACTTAGTGAACTTTTCCTTAGTTTTCATGTCATTTATCTAAGGTTTTTTAGATTCAACGCCTACAGACACGAGACACCTTCAGACATCAAGACTATTAAAGTTGTGATAGTCATAATATTAAGTGACTCGGTGACTCATCAGAGGGAGACTGTAATTAAAGTTTGAAAGGGTGAAATCTTGCAAACACGTATGTTCATCTAACTACCAAAACCAAAGCAGTCATCCAAAAAATATTCTCTCATTGGCCCAATGAGGAGTAATTTGCTGCATGAATAAGCCAGACAAGCTGTTGAAGGTGGATATCATATCAGTCAATCATTCAGTGTGTTTTATTAACACTGACAAACCTGTAATATTTAATAATTAGAAACCTCAGACGGTCATGCCTGAAATTTTATTATTTATAATGCTGTTATTGAGATCACAAGTCAAATATTTGTTATCACAACAAAACAAAATGTCATTTCCTCTTATTACTTGTGTTTATTTTAGACTGGAAAGCCATGCAGCATGCATAGATGGTATATTGACGAGTGTAACAATTGATCACAGCCAAAAAATATCAGATATAGGAGTTTTCCTGCTCATTATTGATCCCTTATCTCTTATAATAATAAGCAGTAATATAAATCCCTTCATTAGGAAAACATTTACACAAAAAATAGCAAAAGGTCGCAGTGCTCTGAAACTCCTAAACCCATCTGATAGAGCAGTTTGCAGATATCATACTGATTATTAAGATTTCTCATTATAATTACAAAAATATTTTTAATTTCAAGGTTAATTATTATGAGTTGCAGCCATATATTGTGTAATAAATAGTGAACAGAGCCACCATGAGGTCATCAGTTGGTTTGTGCATGACTGTTTTGAAGCCACCAGCTTGGTTTAAGTCGTTGCCATCTTGATTTTTTTGGAGTCAGAAGTGACCAAATTTGGTCAAGTGGGTGGAGCTTGACAGGACGGGCATCATTGTGCTCATAGGTGCCAGACAGCTAGCGACTAGCTGTCAATCATAGTTGCCTTCAATCTTGATGACTTTAAGCCTGAATATAATGTAAATGAGTTAGTTATAAAATGAATTCCTACTCAACTGTCACGAATGGTTAAAATGTTTATTCCTGCTGTTGATTTAGGCATTTTACAGTGAGGCTCTGTGGGGATTCACTTACTTTTAAAGTTACTGAACTCTCGTAAGCTTCAATAAAATGTTAAAAAAAGCAACAATGGAAAAAAAATTACTTAGTTCAACAATATTTGTGCAGACGAGTAAATGTTAACAGTGTCTGCGGACCAAAACATATATATGACTTTAGTGCAAGAGGCTTCAAAAAGAAAATAAACCACCGTTACACAGAAAGACGGAAATAAAAAAAATAAAAAAAAGACTTATGATGAATCCTGAGTTGAGCAAAGTCCATTTCTGTTTGTAACCCTGGAGGAAATCAGCGAGGAAGCAGCGACTATTAGAAATCTGGAACGATGATTCCGACCCAGTGGGTACAGGGACGCGGCAACCTTCATCAGGACCGCAGACATCTTCGTCAGCACACACACACACACACACACACACACACACACACACACACACACACACACACACACACACACAAACTCAAACTCAAACACAAAGGCATGCACGCACCATCATGTTCCATCCCAGTCCCCTCTGCTGCCAGACGCCCGTTATCATCAGTCACCCGGTGTCTCAGACTAGCATTTCAGTGAACATGTATGCACACACACATGCTCATGTAGACACAACATGCACTCAAACACACATACATAAACACACACGCATGCACGTTAGAGCAAACTGAGCGCATAATTAACATATAGAAAACCACACCGAAGAACTGGCAGCAGTCCCAACATTCTCTTTTCCTGCTTTCTCTGTGCCATAAGAATATACAGTACATTCTATCATATGGCTGGACACATTCCACTTACTTCAAAGACCTCTGGTGAACTGAATGTGCATGATTACAGGGAGGGCTTGCTTTAAAGGGCCTCAGAGAGAAAAAAAAACTGAGAGGGAGAGACAGGCAGAAAGACAGAGAGGGAGAAAGAGAGAAAGCAGCTGGGTTGGTGGTAAACATCTGGCGGTTGTGGAGGCCTGGCCCTGACATACAGGGGAAATAGCTGCATCGCTGTTCCAAAATCTGCTCCCTCCAGTCTTTCCTCATCCATTCTCCTCCACAGATCTAATCTTATGTGACTGGCTGTCTGGAAAGGTCCACATACGTAACTCAATGCTGCGCCACTTTGGTGTTTTCAACAGATATATTTGAATCAATACGTTTTTGTTTTGTTTTGGTTTTTTTTAAATTCACACACTAACAGTAAAAGACTCCCTATTGTGTAATGTTTCCAATGTGTAAAAATTATGGGAACATCTTCTTGATATTGAATAACAGCCCCTGTTGCACAACGAGTCTCTTCTCACTTGTGTTAAAATTTCTTAGCCCTCCCCGTCCATACCTCGTATGCTTCTGTTTATCTGCATCTTTTTCTTTATGATTAATATGGATTTAATAATTGAATAAAAGATATCCACAGTTGTAAACATATTTACCTTATTAGTGTGTTGCATACAAGTATATATTAATATTGTTTCAACTATTAAACCATCAAGAAAAATAAGTTTTTAATGTTTTTAAAGCCAACAACTGAGAAAATTTTCTCCGCTGACGGAGATTATGTGATACGACAGAAAGCAGAGCAGCCATTGTACTACATTGGGCTATGAGGTGAGACTAATTTTCAAACTACGTGTTGTATTGCACTCTGTATAGTTTTAACATCTACTTGATAGCCTGTTTTTAAATTAATTTTGAATTAAAATGGAAAACCTGAATCTAATTATACTTGAAGTTATGATGAATTGCTTATATTATGAATAAACAGTAAACCAAATAGTTACGGTCATAGCTTCTAAGCACTAAGAAACTGAGAGTGGAAAAAGCACATCCTGCATCTAACTGATGATGAGAAGATTTGTGCTGATTCTACAGAATATCTCAAATTTAACCAGACCAATAAGGGGCATCTTGAGCTGGACTGCTTTATCCATTTTCATTTTTTTTAAAATTTATTTGAGATTATATATCAGGTTTTCTTTTAAGCTGTCCACTTTTCTTTGGCTAATTCACTTGAATACCTTTGCAACTGAAATCAACATCTGCTTAAAATATTTCTCTGGGTAGCCGATAAAGCTTAAAAGACTCAGTTCTGAGGTGAAATGCTCTTAAACTCTGAGGACAGTAAAGCAGAAACATCAGTGCATTTTACTTTACTGTGCTGAGGATAAGAAAGTGAATTAAAAGAGCACTTTGATAGATTTGGATGGATGAACTCTTCCTGTACTGCATATAAATATTTGATTCATATTACATTCTAAATCTTTATGGTTGCTTTTAGTGTATGAAAAAGCTAAAATCATAAACAAATAGGAGTTTAAAAAAAGAGAAACAGATAAAACAATCAAACATTAGTGAGCTCATATTGCAAATTTGGAGGTAACTCAGCTTGTTTTAGTGGAATCATTCACTATTCCCACAGTTAGGGGGCTCCACAATCTGCCTGTGCCTACTGTTTATAGCCTGAGCTGAGTTTAGTGTGAGAGCATTATTTTTCCTGCACAATATCAATTGCCCCTTTGAGAATGATTAGTAGTTATTGTATTGAACTGAATTTAATTTAATTCCTCTCAGGCACACTGTCCTGATCCAGGGTCACTTTTTTTCTGCTGGCTTAGAATTACAACAGTGGCTGTTTTCTTAGTGCAGTTTCTGGAATGTGTGTGTGTGTGTGTGTCTGTTTGTGTGTGTGTGTGTGTGTGTGTGTGTGTGTGTGTGTGTGTGTGTG